>APFE031735115.1:0-42327 GCA_000404065.3 Pinus taeda | reverse complement strand
GTAACCAAAGAGATGGCGGTAGGTGGTGCTACCTCTGGTATCCTGTACAACTTATTTCCCAAAGTAACAATAACAGCACGGGGCCTTGATTCATACACAACATGCCGCTTCCACAAGTATGGTTATCCTAATAATACATCACAAACTTCAAGGGGAGAAATGTCACACAATACCTCATCTGTGAAGGGCTTCATGTTGTATGGAAGGTGACACTGTTGGCTCACGTGAAGATCCCGTCCTTGGTGAAGCCACCCAATGGTGTATGGTTGTGGATGTGCTGTGTTTGGTAAGCCTAGCCGCTTCATGAACTTTTCCGAAATGAGGTTCTTTTGGTTCCCGCTATCGATAATGAACTGTAGAGGGGAGCCCTTTACCCACATATGGGAGTGGAAGAGATTCTCCTCCTCCTATGGATCTTTGGGTTCCTCCTTTTGGATCTTCGTGGTGGAAACGGTGTCATTGGGCTCCGCATCGATAATCTGCTTCCCTTTGTCATTCCCTTAGTCAGGTTCTGACTTAGAGTTGGAACATGCTTCCGATTCTGAAACCTTTAGCTTGGCCACCAGTGACTGCTTGGCCTGAAACTCACTTGTGTTGTGAGTGGAGCTCTTATGGAACTCAAACCACTTTCTCGTGTCCTTTTTCGGCTTTGCGACGCTGTTCTTTGATTGCAACTTTGGTGGGTTGTCTGGGGCCACCCCACCTTGGCTTTATCCTTTGTTCTGCGGTTTGGGGGCACCTTTCCCTTGCTTCAGATTCATAGATCCAGAGTCTCACTTCTTCTCTTTAAACTTTTGCTCGACCTCGACGACATATCGGCGTGCCATACCGAGTGAGGAGATGTTCAGGAATTCTATTTCTTCCTGGATGTACTTGTATAGGAAGCCATGGTATTTGAGTACCAAATGCTGCTTTGTATCCTTGATACCTAACTTTCTGCGAAGAGTATGAAAAATATTGGTAAACTCTGGCACGTCTTGGTCCCTTCCCTGCCACAACGTAATCCACTATATGTATTGATCCTCATAGCTTCCGATAGGGTAGTACTGCTCCTTGATGGCATCCCAGAATGAATTGCAACTCAGTGCAGCAGAAAATAGTGAGCTTTTACTTTCATCCTTCTGCTTGCAGTAGGTTTCCCACCAATTCTTGACGTGGGGGGCTGCTTTGAGAAGAGAAAAAATAATCTTTTCCTGATTGGAAAAATCATGAACAGAAAAATAACCCTCTAGCAAATTTAACCATTTATCGACGGCATCTGCATCTATCTGACCCTCGAATATGGAGATTTCAAAATTAACTTATACCTTAAACGGTGTGGTGTTTCCAGAGTAGCTGTTGGAAGCCGATGCGTCGCCCATGGGTAGCCGCTAAAGGATCTGGGCAAAGTTGTCCATCATCGCGTTCCTTTGTCACTCAAGGGCTTCTTCGAGCAAGATTTTGATAGGATCTCTTGCCCCCTCGTCTTTCTTTTCATCTGCCATGGGAGGCTGTTGGGATTTGCGAAGCTGGTCATGCAAAGGTTCGACCAATTCAAGCCCTAAATCCTTATATCCCGACCTCGTTGGGGACATGCAAAGAAAAACAGAGAAAAAAAGCAAACCACTCTGATACTACTGATCCAAATTTAAATAGGAACACAACAAATTATAGAGATAACCATAAACACAGAGATGCAGCGGAAATAATACTTCATTTCATTAATGTAAAATACTGAAATATGCTTACAAACAGGAATGGAAATAAACCAAGTAGGGTGATGATAACTTATCTCTGAGAAGAGATGTGGCAGCTACATGCCTCTGAACTGCCTTACAATGAGGCTCAAGGGCCTTTCTATGATTGAACAATAAGAGAAAACCCTAAACAACCAAAACCCTAACCCGAGGAGATGTAACACCAAGAGTTTATGGGCCCCGTTGGGGAGAGTTGGACAACCAGCTTCCCGAGGTCGTGACTTGGTCATGTTATCTCCGTTTGACGTGCATGATAGCCCGTTGGAAAGATCTCTCCGAGGACTACGACGGAAAAAATGATTTTAAACAAAAAATAGTTGGTAGTAGATTTCCAAAAAAAAAAATTGTTTAGGGCCTCAAAACAACTCTAGAAGTTTAGGACCTGAAAAACTGCTAAAAATAGTAAACTATGCTACAATTAAGGAAACTAAAAAACTGAAAGAAGCAATGGTGGGGTTCCAAGTGGAATTGGTAGGTGGCCACCAATATCCACCTGGATCAGTAACATTCAATTTAAATGTTCATTTTTGGTGACAAAAACTAATGTTATATCCATGTTCTTTTGCAAATAGTGTTTTGCATCATAATGCACATATACACAAATCATTAGGCCTTTAATTCTTATGGTGAAATACTCTTTTAAATTATATTTTTTATTTTATGAAAAATTATGTTATCAAAAGGTTTAATTTTTTTTTTTTCAATGGAAAGTGTAGTGATATTCATAAAATAAAATTACGTTGTGATTGTTTTAAAAAAACCAGTATAATTGTTTAAACGATTAAATTAATTACTTAAAAAATTTCATTGTACATGTGAAAAAATAAATAATTGTATTAAATTCTTTTTGTATAAAAAAACTTTAAAAAGGGAACCTCTTTAATCTCAAACAATACTATGTTTTTAAGAGAATCAATGTCTAACCAGACATATCTCAAGATAACATATTTTTCACACTATTGTCAATGTATTCACTCCATGCACTTGAGGTTATTAAATATTTATTTAATAATAACAATAAATTTACATGGGGATATAATAAACAATCCCACCCCGTGGAAAAAGAAAGGCAACTATTAAAAGGCCAGCCCACTTATGTGTGCATGTCTTCCAGAGTTGGAAAAGTCATTGCAAGTCATGTTGGACAACTGTCAATGATTAAGGTAGAACCGAATCTAGAGGATAATTGTGCCATAAAAGGATTTGGAAGGAACTTGTCTCAAAGGAGGATTTTGTAGGGCACCCAGTGTTAATTTTTCTTATTTTTCTATGATGCATCAATTACTTTAGCCCAATTTACTTCTTCATTAGCAATGCATCCAATTATTAGCGAAGTAACCAATCATCAACTGTAACTGAAGATAGAACAATATATGCAATGACAAAGAAGATAACAACACAACCATAAGAGACAATAGATTGGTCCAAGACTAGGGAAAACCCCCACAAGGGGGAAAGCCTTTCAAATCTTCTTCTCTAATCGGTCGTCATAAAAAAATTTCAGTAGAGAGTATAATAAGCCCAATACAAATATTTGTAGCGGATATTTATAGTATAGATCTACAGAATAGCAGAGAGAAACCCAAATCTACTATATCACTGAGGCCAACTGAAGCCAACTTTCAAACCCAAGGTCAAAACCCTAGATGCTCTCAGCAAAATTGACTGCATGCGTCCGAAACTCTCTGAACGCTCTCTTGGAGACTGTGTGAGGGAATTTGTGACTACTCGAACGCTCTCAGGAAGACTTTGTGCATCCATATGGGGTTAAACTCATCCATATCTACTCTAAACCCTTTGACGCTCTCTTCCAATTACTATGCGTGCATCCGGGACTGCCTGGACACTCTCAAGACCACTCTGAGTGAGTGTCTAGGGATCGACACCTCCGGATCTACTTTTGAAACCCTAGACGCTCCCTTAGGCTTATATGCCATCATTTAGGGCTCTCTGGATGCTTTCTTGACCACTGTGTCACAATGTCTAGTAACTAAGATGCCTAGTTCTGTGCCAGTGTCCAGGAAACAGAAAAACCCTAGATCAATGCAAGCTTCACCCCTGTGATTTCAGACCCTTATGTGAACTCCTTCCGATAGACCTGCGTGAACCAAGACAAAAGAGAAGAATAGAAGATGGCTTGATCAATGTGATGAAATGAGCTTGAGGTAGCTTCTATTTATAGGCTTTCCTGAGGGTCCACTTAGGGTTGAGGCCTACCTAAACAATTTCACGTGTGTTTTGGGTCGACCCATTCCATTATACATGTATGAGTAAAATAATTCAAAAATCAACTTCTGCTTGACCTAATAGGGTGATATTTAGGTCGATTTTGGTCCTCTCAAAAGAGGAATTTAATGCAAGCATCATCACATTCATCTCAGCTGTCCAAGGTGGAATTTGACCCTAGTTTAAAAAATTAACACTCCTCAACTAGGAAGAATTCCAACTTCCAATATATGTCAGTTGATTTTCACATCATCCTCTCATGTTGTGTTCATTCTTTGACTATCTCTGCTCAACTCTATCTGCTGAGACTTTCTTGGATCTAGAAGAGGAAGAACCAAGGAGTAACAAATTCCACCCATACCAAGCAATAAGATAACTCATCATATAGGGGAGCACATCTTTGACCCTAGAATATCATAAGGGAATTCATTATCAACCCGGAACATCAAAAGGGGAGTAACTGCCAATCCAATCCTATTGCCTACTGATATTCCCATCAATTAATATTAGTAGTCATGTGGTAAAACACCTGCATCATAAGAAAATTGGGTTGTACACCCCAAATACGCTCTCAACTCGTTGGCCAAACAAGGAGCGATATTCCTGACAAGCCCTGTTGGTGGGTATGATGCTAACTGGGGTATACTCTGCAAAGACCAGACAAGGGAGAAACATTCTTCAACCCTATGAAGATATGGGAGAAACATCTTCAACCCTATAGGTAACATATAGTGGTGTACCCTATACTCCAAATATTTCTCAACCTTAGGAGCCCCTATCTCAATTCCTCACCCTGGGAGCTCAAACAAGGTAAGAAGAGTTGAATCACTGTCCTCGATCAATGTTGCCCGTTATCAGGAGGGGCCAGATCCATCAGTCCAAACTGCTCTCTAAAGACCAAGAATTTCCCTTTCAGTAATGCCTTGGTGAGTATATCTTTGATCTATTCATTTTTTGATATGTGATGGATTTTGACAGCTCCTCATTGCACGTGTCTCAAATAAAGTGATATCAAATCTCAATGTGCTTGGACTTGTCATGGAACACGAGATTATCTTCCAAATGGATCCCACTCTTGTTGTCACAATAAATCACTGTAGTGTCTAAGAACCACTCAAATAGCTCTCCAAAGAGATTCCTTAACCAAGATGCTTCACAGCTAGTCATGCTAGCAGAAATGTATTCTGCTTCGGCAGTGATCAATGCAACAATTTATTTTTTTTTATTTTACATCCAGGATATCATGGTAGATCCAAGGCTAAAACAACATCCAGATGTACTCTTCCTATTGATAACATTTCTTGCCCAGTCAGCATCAATGTATCCATGAAGTTGAACATCTCCAGTGGAATATCTCAAGCCAAGTGTGATTGATCCATGCAAATATACCAATATGTGTTTGGCAGCTATCCAAGGTGTATGGAGGGGCTTGGTCATGAATTGACTCAATGTGTTTATTGCATAATATATATCTGGACAGATGTTCAAAAGGAACATCAAAGCCCCAATCAATTGTCTATACTTGGGTGGATTTTCCAAGTCGGGTCCAACAAATTCTCCACACAACTTCTGGAAGTTCATTTCCATAGGTGTAGACATGGATTTGCATTCAGTCATTCTAAATCTTTCCAGTAGTTTCACAACGTATTCTCCTTGTGAAAGGAAAATCTCACCAAGCCTTTGCCACACCTCAAGGCCTTGAAAGTAGTGCATGAGACCAAGGTCCTTCATCTCAAATTCAGAGGCTAAATACCTCTACACTCGATCATCAGAGGCTCACTACCTATCAAGAATAGATCATCAAGATATAAAACCAAAATCAATGGCATACCTTGGGCTATCTTAAAGAAGAGGTTGGGATCGAAATTAATTCTTGTGAATCCCAACTTCATTAAGTAACTGTCAATGCGACATAAAGTTGTATCTCCCAGAAACAACTTCATATTGCTTACAAGACCAATGCTTGGACACATCTAAATATGGAGTGCCTCAAATGATTCTCAGTAAAGGGAGACCTCACTTATATTCTATGTTTTTATATAATGGGTTGGTTCATTCACCTAAAGGAGTAAGACATGAATTTCTGGTACTTCTTCACATATACAAATCTCGGAAATATGCATAAAACAGTGGAGGTCTAGTAGTTCGAGGAATTCCAATTTAATAATTTTTTATAGAGAAATTATAGAGAATAAGAATTATATGCTTAACACATAAAGCTTGCAGCTTTAAGAAAGCCTATACTTATTTTAGTTACAGGCAGATATAATAGACAACAAAGAGACTAGGTGCTATGATTCGTGGAGAACAACTATTAAAGATATAATATCAATGATCCATACAGGCACAGGAATTAACCATGTCGATACAAATGAATCTATGAGGATGTTACATGCATATGCATTAACATATCAATATCAATACCAATGAATCTGTGAAGAAGCTTGAACTACTTGCAACAACTATGAGTATATGAATTCAGAGAAGAAACATGAACATAATGAGTTTTAACAGAGGAACAACATACTGTAATACTCGAAGGGGGAATCACCACCATTTCCTTGATATTCTAAAAGATCTGTATTACAAATCCATACAGTCTGAAAAATTACATGTAGAGTTTTCTGTAGAATTTATGAACCTTTCTTAAGTCTTGCTTCCTCCTATTTATTCTGGAGATGGGAGAATGGACATTCATTATAGCAAAAATATCTTCAGTTGAGTCTCAACTGTCAGGTTGACTAGCTATCTCGGTCGGGATGGCTCTGAGTCCCAAAAGCATTACAAAATTAATTGCCTCATTGAAGAGAGGCATGTTTCAAGACAAAAATAAGTAAACAATCAGACAGAAAATTAAATGAAATATCTCCATGGCCATCTTGTGATCGCCTCTGCCTCTAACTGTAATTTTCTCATGGCATGGTCGCTTGTGCTTCCCAGCTATCCCCTGTCACTTCTGCTTTCACTTCTTTAACCATTCATCCTTGAAAGCTGTGAATGGGCGTTATCGGTTTCATGATGCGGTTCTGAAGTAGAGGGTCTCAGGGTGATATTTTTTCTTTCTGCTGTATGGGACACCATGCCTGAGAATTAAGTCCTCCTGAGCTACCAAGTCCCTTTTCACTCCTGTCAACATTTACCCTGATTTCGTGTCACAATGGGCCTTTCTGAATCAGCCCATGTCTGTTTTAAATGCACCACCTATTTCCCTTAAAGCCACAACTGTCGACCTGTCACGCTTTTAAATCCCTTCCCTGTATTATCGAAGCCCTGATCTGCCTGGTAATTCTCTCTTGGTGGCAATATGGAGGGCTTTCTAATGCCAACCTTTTTCTAAAGAAACAAACAAATCTCAAGCCCCTTTAGCACCTTCACTTTGGCTCCGTTTCATAACTTTCTTCATATGGCTGGGGGTTGGAATTGGGGGGTTAGCTTGAGGGTGCTAGCGCTATTGAACTACCTGTCGAGGGATTTTTCCTTTTTTATATGAAATCTCGCATATTGGCAATTTCCATTGTTGGCCCTTTATATTTCCTATTGACATTGTGATTATCGGTCTATGAGATTGGGCCTAACCAGGGTATCGCAACCGCAAACCGTGAGGGATAGACCCCTTCACCTCTTTTCATATCACAAGCTGACTATCTGGACGTGAAAACTTTATAAGTCAGATCACATATCATATCTCATCCAGGAGGATCTCACATATCGCAATCACAACATCGCATGGGACATCGGAAGAGGAAGGATCTTGCCTTGTGCGATCGTCGATCATCGATTTGTCGATATGCGAGAGTTACAAGATGCGGGATATGGCCGATATACCCAATTTGCAATGAACTCCTGGGGCCTGCCAATCGCCAATATGCCCTATAAGCTGATGTGCGGGACTACGATAATGCGGAATACGGGATTGTGGGATGTGCAATATGTGAGACTACGGGGTGCCTGATATGTGGGACTGTGGGGTACGGGATTGCGGGGCCTTCCCATCGCCAATCCTGATTTTTTGTGCCTAGGGCCCTCCAATAAGCTCTTCTTCTTCATTTCAGGGGCAACAACACTCCTAATCCTCAACAAGCCATATCTTCTGATCGAGAAGTCCATTTTGGCACTTCCATATACCATTGGAAAGCTAGTTCTGAGAATTATGGAATGGAGAGGGTCTGATTTGAGTTTGAGTTCTTCAATGGCCTAGAATATGGATTCAAATTTCACTTCTCTTTCTTACCCTTTTCACGGTTGAAAACACACTGAGTAGTGAATGAAAACATTGGCTCCAATTGGGGATAGTGCCTTACTGACAAGGTGTTGAGAACCTGCAGACTAATAGCTTTCCTCCCATTGGGCATGGAGTCATTTTTAAGCAAACTATAATTTTGTGTAAATGGATTATTTAACAAAACCTAAAAATTACATATAACAATCACAATACACACACCAATATTTACAATGGGTGTGAGACTGGTACCTCTAGTTTTTGAAATAAATTTTGAGGAATTGACCATTTACCGGCAGTTCGAGAGATTCACCATCTAGATTCTTAAGCATGTATGTGTTATTTCCTCTTTATTCTGCAATCTTGAAAGGGCCAAACCATAGCGGGTCGAATTTTCCATGTTTTCTTTTTTCTTCCCATCAGACGTCCCAACAGAGAAATAAATCTCCTGATTGAAGAGGTCGATCCTTAGCCTTCTTGTGAAACATGGATATCATCTTTTGTTGGTAATTTGACAATTTGGCTTCCATATGCTTTCTATTCTCATGAAGCTCGACTAGTTGATTTATCCTTTGCGTTAAGGCATCTCGATCTTCCTCTTCTTCTTGTAATAGCCTCGCCACCAACATTGTTAATTGGATCAAGAAGGCTGCAGTCTTACCATGCACTAGATCAAAAGGTGATTTCCTTGTGGATCATTTAGGTTTTACCCGGTTGGCCCATAGGGAAAACTTCAGTTGGGAGTCCTAGTTTCTCTTATTTTTGGCGATGGTATTTTTCAGCACCCTTACGATAGTCTTGTTGGAGGACTCAGCCAAGCCATTACCTTAAGGATAATAGGTAGTGGAGTGCCTGATGATGATATTGAACTTATGGAAGAAGCTAGTGAACTTGGAAAATTTGAATACCTGAGCATTATTAATGATAATTTTGGAGGGACAACCAAAACGAGACAATATGTTCTCCTCCATAAATTTGATTACCATTATGTTTGTAGCATTTCTGGTTGGGACGACCTCTACCCACTTGGTGAAGTAATCTGTGGCCACCAATATCAACTTGTGTTGGCCATTGGATGGTGGGTTTATTTCTCCTATGAAATCAAGTCCCCATTGTCTGAAAGGTTCTTCCACGTGTACAGGAATTAGGGGGAGAGGAGAAAACTTTTGCTTCTCAGCGAACACTTGGCACTTTTGGCACGAAATGACTTGGGAATGAACATTCCCAAACAATGTAGGCCAATAGAACCTTGCCTTACTAATTTTATTTGTCGTGGTCTTCCAACTGAAGTTTCCTCCACAAACTCCTCCATGAAAATCCTCTATCACCTTTTGGGTTTCACCCTCCACTGAACATAACAACAATACCTTCGTCGGGTCCTTCCAGTAGAGTAGGCCATTGGATATGATATATTTCTTCTCTTGCAACCTCAGGGCTCAATATTTGGATTTATCTACCCCCAATGGTCACCTCAAGAATAAGAGATAATGAACAATGTTCTTATACCAGGGAGATCCCTCATATTTGGCATAGATTTTATGCTCAGATGTTCTAATCCCACTCTGATGATCCTTGGGTCTACCCTCCTCTATGATTAGGTTTATCCCTAGAGGTTGGCAATTGGATTCAGATAAAACCTTGGGCAACCCCTGGCCTTTAATGATCTTGGTAGGATTTATTTCTATTCATATTCTTTTATTTTTTCTATCCACCTACCCCTCTTTCCTTCTTTGTCTCCTTGCACCAGGATGTCCTTGACTGCTATCATTGGGACAAACATTGTGATTTCTGATTGCAACACATACATACAAAATTCATTCAAAGCCTTGACTACTACATAGGATTGTTTCTCCAATATATTATATTTAAGCTCAACATCCCTCATGACTTGGCTAAAGAAGGCAATGGGTTGTTCATAACCCTCTTTATTTTTTTGTAGCAACACTGCAACAATAGTATGTGGGGAGGCAAAAGAAAAGATGTAGAAAGGCACTAAATAGTCAGGGCTGACTAGTACTGGGCCTCGACCAAAGCTTCTTTAATTCTGATGAAATAATATCTACGAGCAAAACTCCACCTGACTTCATTTTCCTTCTTGAGCATGTCCGTAATACCCTTGACAATTTCTGCGTAGTTGGGTATGAACCTCCTCAATAAATTTTATTCTCCCCATAAAGGCTTGAACTTATTTCTTATTTTTGGGCATGGGAATAAGGTTGATGGCTTTGACTCATTCAGGATCGATCTTTACTCCTTCCTGTGTTACTATGTGTCCAAGTAGCTTCCCCTCACTTAGGGCAAACTGATATTTCTTAGGATTCAGAGAGAGCCCATACTTCATGCATTTTTCAAAGGTGATATTTAAGTGGAGGATGTGATCTTCATCAATTTTGGAGAAGACTGTGATGTCATCCAAGTATACCACCACTAATTTGTCTTACTCCCCTATGAAAGTTATGTCCATTGCTCTCTGAAATGTGGCCCTTGCACTAATAAGGTTGAAGGGCATATGAGCGTACATGAACATTCCCCATGAGGTGGTGAAAGCAATTTTCTTTTGATCCTCAAGGTGACTTCCACCTGGCTGTAGCCATAGAATCCATCCATTATGGACATTCTGGCTGAGCCAACCACATTTTGCAATATATAATCCATCTTGGGCAGCGGGTAGTTGTCTTTCAACGAAGCCCTATTTAGATTTCGGAAATCAACACACAACCTTATTTCTCCGCTCTTTTTGCGGACTAGGAATAGGTTGGCCACCCATTTAGAGTACCTTAAAGGCACTATGATATTTGCCTGTAGCAGCTTTCTCACCTCTTTTTCAACGGAGGGGAGTAAGAGTGGATTTATCTGCCTGAGTTTCTGTTTTCATGGCTTTATTCCACTCTTCAAAGGAATCTTACGCTGAATGATGTTAGTATCAAATGCTTTCAAATCCTCATAAGACCAAGCAAATACATCCTTGTAAATTTTGAATAGATTTAAATACCTTTGTCTCTATTGCAAGGATTACTTTTGATAGGTTGATCATTTGGGGTTCCTCCTCTAATATGATGTTGCAGTCTTCTACTTGATCGTCTATCTCTGGGGCCATTGGTTTGGATACTATGTCATCCTTATTAAAACACCTTTCCAGTGGGATCATTCTATGAGGGATGGTATTCCCTTTCAATTGAAAATTTTTGCACCTAGCCACTTTGTCTTTCCACGCAATGGCTTCTTGATTTGCTTCTTCTTCTTCTTGATCAATAGTGGAGTGGGCGAACTCCCCGATGATTTCTATGACTCTTTTCACCTACTCATCATCCTCGAATACCTGCCAGTGCTTAATATTGTCAGGTATTGAAGGTCTGTATTTGACTTCTACCTCATATCTGAGGAGCGGATTTTGCAGGGGCCCTAAACTACTTGCTGCTATAGCAAGGGAATAAACCATCATGTTTCCTTCCCTGGTAAGAAATTGGATATTAAATGCCATGAAGAAATTATCAATTAGATCCCAAACTTCATTCTGGTGCATCCTCAACCTGGAATGTTTGGCCTGGCATTGATTCCTGATATGCCTTACGACTAACTTAGAGTCTAAATAGACCATTAGGCATCCAATATTCATATTTTTTCCGATTTTTAACCTAAGGAGCAATGCTTCGTACTCCGCCACATTATTGGTCACCTCAAATTCCATCTTGAAAGAGAGGGGTATTAGGCTTCCCTCCGGAGATACCAACAATATTCCAGCTCCATTTCCCTCTTTTGAGTTTGCACCATCGAAGTATAACTTCCATACTTAATTTTCACTTGCATGCTGATGCTCTAACTGCCTCGTTAGGCGAACTAATGTTTCCTCTAAGAAGGTCTCAACTTCTTCTATAAATAGGCAGGAGAGGTCACTTTATTTCCCATGCATTGGGAAATTTTATGAGCCTTTAGCTGGGGTTACGGTCTTTACAAACCTGGATTCTCTGTATAGCCTCCTTTGCTCGCCTTCAAAAGTGGGAATTGTGGCATAAGTCAAATCTACCTTGATAGAGCCCCACACCTTGGAACCCCAAGATCTAGACAAGATCATTTTGAACCGAGGAGGAATATTGGCCACCACTATGTCCATTACTACACTCTTCACAAGGATTTGAGCCATGTTTAGTACCAGAACCTTTATCATCCCTAAGCACTTGACTTTCTTGGAGTCAAAGGAGTACAGGTCCTTGTATGGTTTGGTGATCTCCAAGCCCAACTTTTCCATCACTGTTAGCGACATGAGGTTGTGTGAGGCTCTGGAATCCAACATGAAATTATGCAATAAGAGGTCGTGGATTACTAGGGTCACGTAGAAAGGTGTAGTAGAAGGATCCAACTCTTCCACATGTGGCCCAAAAACAACCATTGGCCTCTCCTCTTGGAGGTTTAAATTATCATGAGTTGGCGCTGAGGTAGGTGGATGCATGAATGGAGAGACTTGAGCTTTATAATTGGGCTACTTTAGAAGCTTAGTGAGAGGAACAAGAATTTTTACCTTTTCAAGCTCCTTCTGGAGATTGAATGTGGGTTGGATTTTTTCTGTATCTCACGACTCTGTTCCTTCTTCCTTCCCACTGGCAATTTTTAGCAGAACAGGTGCCTCCTTTTCTGTGTGTCCCTCAGAACTATTGCTTTCCTTATTTGAAGAGACTTTTATCTTGGAAGGGTTAGGATTTAGTTTACCTTTCCCTTTGTCTGGTATTGGAGGGATAACTTAGGGATCAGTTCCCTCCTATTGCTCTAGTTCTCTTGACCTCTTCTTTGAAGATCTTAGATTATACTTACATTATGGTTGTGCTTGCTTGAAATCTGCAAACTCTTTGCAATAATAACCTATATCTTCCTCCTTTCTTGTTGCTTCTCTGACGTGACTGGCCTCCTCATGAGCCATATTCTCATGATATTATCCGGAGAAATCAGAATGCAAATTTCCCTCCATCTCCTGTGTATCCGACAATTGGTCATCAGGATCCTCTTCTAAATATAGAGGATGAGGGCTTTGGTTCATCTGCTCCTTTCTCTCCCTTGGAAGTCTTTACAATGGAGGCCTTCTATATTTTGGCTTGTAACCCTGGTTGTTGACTTGAGCATTCTGTTTGGAGAGGCTCTTGTTCTCAATCTCAAGCTTTCCAATCTTCCGTGATAAACTCCTGATGAGTTTTTCTAGTTCATCCATCTTCAGGTTCGATGGTTCTCTATCTCAACCAGAGGAGGATGCCTCTTCTTTCCCTCTTTCATTCTCAGTAGGTTCTTGCTTTACTCTTGACATTCCTGTTGAGGTGAAATTTTCTTCCACCTCAACTGCATCGATTTGGAGTTTATATAGAGTGATATACTTCCTTTCCCTTAGAGTAAAGCCAAAATCATATTCAAAAGCTCCCAAAAAACTACTCGAGCAGCAACTGGAGTAGGCTTTATCTCAGTTGGAAGGTTATTGTATTGCTTGTTGAACCTCTTTATAAATTCTGAGATATCCTCTTTTGACTTCTTCTTTATGGCATTAAACTTTGTGAGGAGGTACTTATGATTCCTCTTTTCACCCAATTTCTGTGTGAAAGAGTTTTCAAGTTCCTCCTTGGTGGTAATGGAGGAATTGGGTAGGGCTTTGAACCAGTTCCTAGCCTCTCCATCAA
The DNA here is from genome assembly GCA_000404065.3 of Pinus taeda. Classification (NCBI taxonomy): domain Eukaryota; kingdom Viridiplantae; phylum Streptophyta; class Pinopsida; order Pinales; family Pinaceae; genus Pinus; species Pinus taeda. Next base: position 28,492 of record APFE031735115.1, on the reverse strand, counting down.
GGGACTGTACAAAAATTCTCATGACCACATCCAGTTGTTCCACATTTAGGTTCTCAGCAAAGGAACTAAAGGTTTCAATGTGTCTCTATGCCATGTTATCATCTTCCCCATTGAACCTAGGCAGATGGTTTAGGTAGTCCTAGGGAATTGTACTTAGAGGCTGAGGTAAATTAAGAGGTGAATATTTATTTAGCAAAAAACGTGGAAGATCCATATGGATAAATGGAGGGGGATTGAGGCTTGCTTGAGGAACTTGGCCCAAAAACACAGTGGTAGGAGTGGCTAGACTGAATGCAGGGTATGTCAAGGCCTTAGGAACAAGTCATGAGTAGTGACTAACAGTGGGTTGAGAGCTGGATGAGGAAGCTTCAAAGGCTGTTGAGATGGTAGCACAGGCAGGGCAAGTTTTCTCTTTCCAAACTTTCTTAACAATTAATATTTCTGGGTCATATACAAATGGGGCTTTTTGTTGAGATGTATCTGAGCGAGTGTGAGGCCTTTTAAAATTCAGGATGATAAATAATAATGGGAGTTTGTGGAGACACCAAGGAGATGATGAGTGCAATCAGAACCTCTTTTTTCACCTACACAAAGAGTGCTCAACTTGTCGTATCCCAAGAGAAAATTCCTTCAATACATTCCCTGACAACGATGCCAAAAGATGTTGTAGCTCCCAGAGGCAGCCTCAGATTTCTTACAAGACCAGTGCCTGGGCACATCTAAATTTGGAGTGTCTCAAATGATTCTCAGTAAAGGGAGACCTCAATTATATTCTATATATATATATATAATGGGTTGGTTCATTCATCTAAATGAGCAAGACATGAATTTCTGGTACTTCTTCACATAAACAAATCTCAAAAATATGCATAAAACAATGGAGCCCGAGTAGTTGGATGACTTACAGTTTAATAAATTTTTGTAGATAAATGATAGAGAATAAGGAGAAGAAGCAAATCATCATATGGAGCTTACAACATCAAGAATTCTATGCTTAACACATAGAGCTTGCAGCTTTAAGAATTCCTATACTTATTTGAGTTACAGGAAAATATAATGGACAACAAAGAGACTGGGTGCTATGATTCATGGAGCACAACTATTAAAGATATAATTTCAATGATCCATATAGGTGCATGCATTAACCATGTTGATAAAAATGAATCTATGAGGATGTTACAGGCATATGCATTAACATATCAATACCAATGAATCTGTGAAGAAGCTTGAACTATTTCCAACAGCTACAAGTACATGAATTCAGAGAAGAAACATGAACATAATGAGTTTTAACAGAAGAACAACATATTGTAATACTCGAAGGGGGAATCACCACCATTTCCTTGATATTCTGAAAGATCTGTATTACAAAGCCATATAGTTTGAAAATTACATGTAGAGTTTTCTTTAGAATTTCTGAACCTTTCTTAAGTCTTTCTTCCTCCTATTAATTTTGGAGAGGGGAGAATGGACATTCATTTCAACAAAAATATCTTTGGCTGAGTCCCAACTGTCAGGTTGACTAGCTATCTAGGCCAGGATGGCTCTGAGGCCCAAAAACATTACATAATTAATTGCCTCATTGAAGAGATGCATGTTCCAGGACAAAAATAAGTAAACAATCAGACAAAAAAGTAAATGAAATATCTGCATGCCCATCATGTGATCGCCTCTGCCTCTGGCTATAATTTTCTCATGGTATGGCCTCCTGTGCTGCCCAGCCATCCCCCGTCACTTCTGCTTTCACTGCTTTATCCATTCCTCCTTGAAAGTTGTGAATGGGTGCTATTAGCTTCGTGTTGCAGTTCTGAAGTAGAGGGTCTTAGGGCGGTATTTTTTCCTTCTGTTGTATGGGACACCATGCCTAAAAACTAAGTCCCTTGTTTCCCTTAAAGCCACAACTGCCGACCCATCACACCTTTAAAGCCCTCCCCTGTACTATCGAAGCCCTGATCTGCCTAGTGATGCTCTCTTGGTGGCAACATGGAGGGCTTTCCAACGTTGGCCATTCACTAAAGAAATGTTGCGAAATAGACGAATCCCAAGCCCCTTTAGCCCCTTTCACTTTGGTTCTGTTTCATAGATTTCTTCATATGGCTGGGGGCTGGAACCAGGGGCTTAGCCTTAGGGTGCTAGGGCCATTGAACTACATGTTTGGGGATTTTTCATTTGTTATATGAAATCCCACATATCGGTGATTTCTGTTGTTGGCCCTTTATATTTCCTCTTGACATTGTGATCATCGATCTGCAGGATTTGGCCCACCCATGGTATTGAAATTACAAGCCGAGAGGGATAGAACCCTTCACCTCTTTTCATCGGGAAAGCCGACTGCCTTGATGCAAAAACTTTATAGGTCAGATCGCATAACATATCGCATCTGGGAGGATCTTGCATATCACAATTGCAACATTGGATAAGACATTGGCGGAGGAAGGATCTTGCCCCGTGCAATCGCTGATTTTCCGATTAGCGAGACTTGTGGGATGCAGGATATGGTCGATATGCCCAATTTGTGATGAACTCTCAAGGCCCGCTGATCACCGATAGGCCCAGTCCTGGCAATATGCCCTATAAGTCGATGTGTGGGATTGCGATAATGCAGGATGTGGTATTGCAGGATGCCCAATATGCGGGACAGCGGGGTGTCCAATATGCAGGACTACAGGGCTTACCCACCACCAATCACCGATTTTCTGTGCCTGGGGCCCTTCGATAAGCTCTTCCTCTTCATCTCAGGGGCAACAACACTCCTGATCTTCAACAGGCCATATCTTTTGATCCAAAAGTCCATTTTGGGACTTCCATATACTGTTGGAAATCTAGTTCCAAGCATTATGCAATGGAGAGGGTGAAATTTGAATTTGAGTGCTTAAGTGTCCTGGAAGATGTCTTCAAAATTAACTATTCTTTCTTACCCTTTTCATGGCTGAAAACACACTCAACATCGAGTGACAACACATACCAAGCTCGGGGAGCTTGCTTTAAACCATACAATGCCGTCTTCAATAGGAAAACATGTGTTCTTCGATCTTCCACTTCAAATCTCTGTGTTTTTTCAACATATACTTATTCCTGTAACATGCCATGGAGGAAATTGGTCTTTACATCCATATGATGAAGAGTCCATCCTTGACTAGCAACAAGGGAAAATATCGAATGGATGGTTTTATATCGAACCCCAAGAGAAAATATGTTATTGTAATATTCTCCCTCTTTTTGGGAGAATCCTCGAGCTACAGACCTTGATTTGTATTTCTCAATGCTTCTATCAATTCCATGTTTGATCTTGAATAAGCGCGGATATTTGTGGGTTTTATATATAAGTTGAATGTTATCAAAGGATAAAGGATTTCATGCGTTAACATATATACAACCAAGGTTAAAGAGGGGAAGTTTATATATATGCGGCCAAGTACTAATGAGGGATTAGAAGGGTTAATGAAGGTTATAAGGAACAACAGATGTGGCTTCTGCCCAAACGCACTTTGGCACCTTTTGATCATGGAACATGGCACATGCAACTTCTAATATAGAATTGTTCTTCCTTTCAGCTAAACCATTTTGTTTAGGAGTATATGGCACAATTGTTTCCTTCTTGATCCCTTCTTTCTTGCAAAATGCTATGAATTCATTTGACATGTATCCCCCTCCATTGTCGGACCTGAAGATTTTGATTCTCTTTCCTGTTTGATTTTTGACCAAGGCTTTGAATTCCTTGAATATTTCAAAGGCTTCATCTTTGTGCTTAAGGTAGTATATCCATGTCTTTCTTGAGAAGTCGTCAATAAAGGTGATGTAGTGAGATGACCACCAATGGAATTACCAGCGTTAGACCATATATATCAGAATGGATGAGATGGAGGATGGAATTTGTCTTGTTCTTACTAGAGGGAAATGGTCCCCTTGTTTTCTTTCCACTTGCACAACCTAGACAAACTCCATCGTGATGAGGTTGAACATAGAGAATACATGAGACCAATTTCTTCAATTTTGGAAGAGCATCATAGTGTAAATGGGCCAGGCGATGCCATAACTCACTCGGATGATTGCTATTATGAACCAATGCTAGGAGTGGCATTCCAGTGACTCTATAGAGTCCTCCAAAGATTGACCCTAATGTGAATGCATCTCTCATAGGTGAATCAGTAGGCCAAGCCAAAAATTTTCCTTTGATGAAGGAAACCCTCATCCCTTTATCTTCCAATGCAGATATAGATACCAAATTCTTCAATAATCCCGACACATACATAACATCATGCAACAAAAATGATTCCCCAAAATTCAACTGAAATTTGACAGACCCAAATCCTTTCATGGGATGAGTGGAGTTGTCTCCTAGAAAGATATTCAGCTTAGTCTCCCTCTCTACCATATTAGAGAGGACTTCCTTATATCTAGAGAAATGATGAGTGGCCCCACTATCAACCAACCACTTATCCCATGAATCTGGTGGAGAAGAACTAGTAAAGGAAAAATAAGAATGTATTCAGATTTATTTACAACATTTCTTTCATGCTTGGGAGCCCTTGAATTCTTTTAGGGAGGATGATCTTCTTCACAGTTGCTTTAGGAGTCTCTTCTTCTTCCTTCATATCTTCTATCACGGTTATTCCTTTGATTGTCTTTTCTTCTTTTATTATTGTTGCTTCTTTTGGTATTGTAACATGTAATTTTTCTCTTCTTGGGGCAGTCTCGTGCATAATGACCTTTTTTGTGGAATTTGTAGCATTCAATATGAGATAATGATTATTCATTCCTTCCTTTTGTATTTTAATAAGGAGGCTTCCTTGATGGACCTCCTTTTGCCTTCTTCCTTTTGTCATGAGTGACATACGCATCAGGTTCTCCCTCTTCATGCATTTGAATCCTTCCTCTTGCTCTCATCCTCGATTCTTCTTCCCAAAAATTTCATAAAATGACGGAAGGACATTTTTCTTGCTGATTGTAGTAATGAAGGTTTCCCAAATACGAGGGATACCTCTAAGAGTCACAACTACTAGTTCCCTATCAAGCACATTTTCTCTAACTCTCTACAATTGATCTCTAAGATGAGAGATCCTCATAATGTAGGATTGAACAACTTATCTTTTGTTCATCTTGGTTTCCTTGAGTTTATTTTTCAAGGTGATGATCCATTGATTTCATACATGTCGACTATCTCGTCATACATGTGTTTAGACTTTGTTAAATTCCCAACGTATGCAAGTAATTGATCTTGTAATCCATCAGCTATATTTTTCTTTGCTTTGGAATCACCTTTCTTGTACTTGCCTTGAGGGAAGAGGAAGCATTTTCTAGAGGTTGGGGCATCCTTCCTTGAATGTATTCCAGCACATCATTTTTTTCAGCTATGATCTCCAACCTAACTTTCCATGAAACAAAGTTTGATGCATCGCCTAACTTTTCATGCTTCTTGAAGGTAGAAGAAGATATCTTGACCTTGACTAGGAAATCTTCTTTTTGATAATGAGGGATTCAATGCTTGTCTTCTTTTGGGCTTGTCCTTCACCTTAGCTCTGATACCATGTTAATTTTTTTTATTGTTCTATGTTGTATCAATTACTTTAGCCCAATTTACTTCTTCATTAACAATGCACCAATTATTAGCAATGTAACCAATCATTAACTTTAATTGAAGATATAACAATATATGCAATGAAAAAGAAGACAAAAACACAACCATAAGAGAAGATTGGTCCAAGACCAGGGAAAAACCCCACAAGGGGGAAACCCTTTCAAGTATTCATCTTTAATAGATCGTCATAAAAAATTTTCATCAGAGAGTACAATGAGCCCAATACAAATATTTGCAGCAGAGATTTACAGTACATATTTATAGATCTACAAAATAGCAAAGAGAAACCAAGATATACTAGATCAATAAAGTCAATTGAAACCAATTGTCAAACCCAAGGTCAAAACCCTGGACGCTCTCAACAAAACTCACTCGTGCATCTGAAACTCTCTAGAGGCTCTCTAGGACACTGTGTGAGGGCGTATCAGACTGCTTGGATGATCTTAGGAAGACTTTGTGCATGCATCCGAGGTAAAAATCACCCAAATCTGCTCTGAACCATTGGACGCTCTCTTCTAGTTACTATGTGTGCGTCTGGGACTGCCTAGACGCTCTCATGACCACTTTGTGCGAGCGTCTAGGGATGACGCCTCCAGATCTACTCTTGAAACCTTAGATGCTCCCTTAGGCTTCTGTGCCAATGTCTAGGGCTCTATAGACGTTGTCTTAACCATTGTGTGCAAAAGTTTAGGGATTAAAATGCCTAGTTCTATGCCAATGTCCGGGAAATAGAAAACCCTAGATCATTGCAAGCTTCACCCCTGTGATTTCGGACCCCTGCGCGAACACCTTCTGACAACCCTGTGTGAACCAAGACAAAATAGAAGAATAGACGATGGCTTGATCAGTGTGATGAAATGAGCTTGAGTTCGCTTCTATTTATAGGATTTCCTGAGTGTCTACTTGGGGTTGAGGCCGACCTAAACAATTTCGCATGTGCTTAGGGCCGACCCATTCCATTTTACATGTATGAATAAGATAATTCAAAAATAAATTTCTGCTTGACCAAATATGTTGATCTTTAGGTTGACTTTGGTCCTCTCAAAAAGAGGAATTTAATGCAAGCATCATCTCATCAATCTAAGCTATCCAAGGTGGAATTTGACCCTAGTTTCAAAAATTAAAACCCAGGGACGTTGTAATTTGGTCTTCTATAGGGTTTTTGGTTTGGTGGGGCATTGCCAAAGTTTTCTAATTTCCAAATCTCATTATGGTTCTTTTATGGTAAATTAATATTTTTAAAGGGATTTTGGATTGGTTTGGTGGGACATTGTTACTGTTTTCTAATTTCCAAAGTTTATTATGGTTTTTATGATAACTATGATGTCTCCACTTGATTGGATTAAAGAAACATATAATGGGAATAAAGTAGCAAGTGCTACATATTAGCTAGTATTTGCTGCTTAAATTTAAATATAGTTAAATTAAAGTAAGAATATTGAATTCAAGTTAGTGTTAAGGATTAGAATCCAGGAAATTTAGGTTTTATAATTGGTTAATTGAGGTATTTTGTTATAAAATTGCATAATAATAAAAACAAAGTAATTATAATATTCCATAAAATAATAATCCCACCACACATGAAAAGATCAAAGACTCTCATGTACTAATTAGACAGAAAGCTATATTCTCTTCTAGCCTTCCATAAATGGGGGCAAGAAACATTCCTTACGTAAACTTAAGATAGACAATTGAAGCATGACTGAGTGACACTACATCAATTACAATAATAAATATGTGTAAAGATGAACGACAAAATATTATCTTATGAAATAAGAGAGAGACATATGCTTTCTTGACTTGTCAACAATTTAAGAATTTTGAGTCCATGCTCGCTATGAGTGATCTTCTTAAGAAATCCAATAAGGCAGAAGACAAGGAACCATCCAAGGATCATGTTACAAAAACATACATAGTGGGGATGGAAAAATATATTAATGAAATTATTAATATTATATTGCAGAAAGGCGATCCTTCAAGAATTTCCATTTTGGGCATGGGAGGGTCATGTAAAAATCTTTTGCTACAACATGTTTTCAACAATGAAAAGGTCATTCAAGCTCGGTTCTTTTATCAAGTTTGGTTGCCAATATCTCATAAATTTGAATATCAATTGTTGCTTTCGGATATATGCAAGAAGGTCAAATATCCAGATCAAGGTTCTTGAAGGAAATTAGATGAAAGTGAGCTCAAAGAAGAGATTGAAAAACATTTAGAAGGCTAGATTGACCTTGTCAAGCGAAAATAAGACTATGATCACTACATGTCATCACAGTTTGGCAGAAAGTTATGGTCATGTGCACGATTGAATCCATTATCTGATGACAATGGTTAGAAACTACTCGTTTGTCAACTCCTGCAATGAATTCAAAATATTCAATTAACAGACAAAGTCGTTGAAAACATGCACAAGAAATTCTTGGTATTTTGCGATAGTGACATAATGAGGGACAAATAATGCGTACAATTATGACAAGAGCACCTAAAACAATCATTACGTAATAAGATTTGAACCAATCATATTACAGATAAATAATTTTAAATATCACTAAAAAATAATAAAATTCAATCTATAACATCAAACTACAAAAAAGGTTAATTTTTTTAATAAAAAACAAAGTAATACACAAGTAAAAGAAAATTATTTATATTTGAAAGACATATAATAAGTCATTCATTACACGATTTTACAATGTATATGCATACAACTAAATGTAAATAGAAACCTTATATATTTTTTCATATTTTTTCAACAATGTATATGCATACAACTAAATGTAAATAGAAACCTTATATATTTTTTCATATTTTTTCAACAATGGAAAAACATTTTCAAACATACATACCACTTATTTTAAATTATTTTTAACTTTTATAAATTTTAGTTATTAAATATATTACTTCTAAATGAATGATTTATATTGTAAATAAGTTAAGATATTACGAATTTATAATTATATTAATTTTTTTCAATGTTATCTATTAAAAAAAATAAAAATAAATGTTAAAATAACTATAGACATATTGGATAATGCTCAACGAAATACACTACAAAAATTAAGGAGAAGAGAGAAGGCAAAAATAAAATCCAATAAAAATGTAAAGGAAATAAAACAACTAAATAAAATAATGTTTAAAAATTCATTTTTTTTTCTTTCTAAAAGTTGAACTATAAATAAAATAGATCCTCTTTGTTTTAAATTTACGTTTCATTTTATACTCGCGAGTTTGACATGAACCACTAAGTGATTAACTCATTTAAAAATGAATTTATAGATTAAACTTACAAATGATATTTTGGGTGAGTTTGAGATGAACCACTTAAGTGATTAAATAATTTAAAAATGAATTTGGATTAAACTTACAAATGATATTTTGTTATTTACAAATAATTAAACGCCCCGAGTTTTTTTAAATAATTATATTATTATATGAATTAAATTATTTGATATTTTTTCTTTTACAGTAAGATTATTAAAAAATTTTTAATATATTATTGTGAAATATCTAATTAATTTTATGTCTATAACCTTTTTAACTAATGATTTTTTTTTCTTTTCTTTTTATCCAATTAAATTTACTCTCCAATCTATTTACAATATTTTTGTATATATTATTTATATTATATATATATATATATATATATATTATAGATATATGATTTATTTAAGAACCATAAAATTAGTTTAATGGGATTACTTCTTTTTAATGGAAAAATTATAAATAAAGATATAAAAATAGAGTGTATTTCCTTACTTTATTTTTGTAGGTATGAGAGTGAAGAAGTAATTTGGTGATTCCCATGGTTTCTATCACAAATTTAGATCCCTATAATTTGGGATATTATCACATGAGAATCGATATTCTCCACCATTTCCTTAGGCCATCTCTATGGTTTCATACCATATTATTGAGAATCCTCCATTTTATAGAAAGACCTTTATATCAGATCAAAAAGATGAGAAAACCAAATAGCCCAAAAGGATATTATGGTTGGGTATAAGCATGGACTTATTTTTAGACCTCGAGATTTGCCCATTCAAAGTCATTTGCTAATATTTTAGTGGGAAATAAGTGCATAAAATTTTGTATTACACTTGATAAAACCCACTAATGACTCTAATATGAAATGTTCCTCCCTTCCGCACTAAAATAATTTGTTCTCATCACTATCAAAACTTTCATTGCTATATATATCAACTAAACATATTCAAGGAAATAAACAATTCGGCAAACCAAGGATCATAGCCATGACCAGTATGATACCTACTCCAACACTACAAAATCCACCAAGGCAACAAACAATATTGTTGTCAATTATTGTTCACATAAACCCATCCATTCCATGGCTTCAAGATCAAGGTCAAAATCTAGTAGATCAATTGCATTGGACAAGTTGCCTAAATCTTTTTCATTGCTACATTGACAAATATCAAACCATTGACCAAAATCCTCCATGAAATAATTATCATCTAATGCAGATAAGTGTTCATCATCAAAACCATGTAGCTCTCTCGTGGCAGAAAATGACTCAAGAAGAGAATCTATGAGAAAAGTAAGATAATTTTCTTACCTTCTTGAATTGACTTGTTTCTCTCCATTATGATAATCCAGATAATCAGTAGTCAAAATCTCATTGACAAATGGAAAATTACTAGCTTGTGAACTAAAATAGGACCCTTCACTTGAAATAAATTGCTAAGAAGTAGGTAAATGATTAGCCTCACTCTAACCACTAACAATGACCTATTGAAGCATTGTATCTGTGCCTATAATCTTCCAATAGAAACTGATAATAAAACATTACAACCATCAGACTAGGCTACCAAGAAAGAAGACTTACAAAACGAAAACATACTTTGGCATAACGATAAAAACAGACGACATGAAAGAAAATTGATTCAAGACTATATCATAAGTATCACTGATAATCTTACAGAAAGAGATTTATATCAGAGCAAAAATATCAGAAAACCAGATATCCCAAAATGATATTTTGGTTGGGTATAGGCATGGATTTATTTTTGGACCACAAGATTTTCCCGTTCAAAGTCATTTGCTAATATTTTAGTGGGAAATAAGTGCATAAAATTTGGTATTATGCAATCTACAACCGTTGCTTGCTTCGAGAATTAAGATTCTAATTTTCCTTTATAAGTTTTTCCATAAGACTATCATCTTTGTAGGGAAGATTTCAAAAAGTATGTATAGAATGAGGGCCTTTATCTTGTCTTGAAATATCTCTTCTTTATCATTTGGATGGTGTGTGAGGAATAAATGTTGGGAATTTATTGAGAGACTAATGTTTTCTTGACAACTTTCAAGTCTTAGAACTGAGTCTTGTTGTTTTGCATCTAATATGGTTGAATTGGAGACAAGAGAAGCTTGCAAATTTCATAAAAAGAGAATCAAGGCAAGCCATGCTTCTATATTGGGGTTTATATTGTTTGCAAGCATAAACATTTTGTACAATTAAAAAAATTCTTACCCATTTCTCAATTGCATTTTGCATCCATGCTATACAATCCATGCCTTCTCCTCCTAGTTGGGGTTTAAGGTTGTTTATGGAAGTAAATATTATGTAGGATTTCAATTCTTTCTTCCAAAGTAATCTTTTGTTTATATTTATTTTTTATACGTCAATGTCATCTAGAGTGTCTTTCCGTGTTTAGCCTCTTGAGTGAGAGAGATTGTTTGTATTGTCTTTATGTAGTTGAGTGTATAGAAAGAGGGCCTTTATCCTATCTTGAAATCTCTCATCTATATTGTTTGGATTATGTGTGAGGAATAAATGTTGGGAATTTCTTAAAAGATTAATGTTTTCTTGACAACTTTGAGGTCTTGAAACATAGTCTTGTTGTTTTTGTTTTATATCCAACATGTTATGTCTCTCACTCAAATTGTAATATGTCACACATGTCTCCATCTATGCTCTTTCTCTATATGATATTGCCTTACGACATTCCTTTGCAACATCTGGTGCAATTTCTAGTTTTAAAGTATTAATATTGCTTTTATATAAATAATATTTTTAAGAGATAGTTTTTCAAGTTTTTAAATTATAAAAAGGGTTTTAGTTAAAGATAAATGATAATTTTTTTTATTTATTTTTTTTTTGCTAAGTATGTTTAATCTATTAATAAGGAAAAAGCTATTTAGAGAGAGAGCGCTTGCTGTAAGAGAGGACAGCCAAGCTTAACATTACAAAACACTGGTTTTGAGACTACCCCAACAGAGGGGAAACTAGTGTGAAGGGATCAAAAATACCAGAAGACACAGAGTCCATAGTTTTTCCAAACAGTGCATACAGGTTAACAAAATCCGACAGAACATCCAGCTGGATGTGCCTACATGGACAAAAATACAAAAAGAACCAGAACCTAAAAGAACTGCCACCTGGCATTGGGCACAACGAGCTTCATGGCCGGCTCTTCCTCTATCGGGCAGCCCCAATTTTCACAGTTGTCCAACGGATTTGGCCCTCCAACTCCTTCCTCCCGCCGCGTGTCCTCCTCGTCCTACATTTGCGTATCCTTGCCTGGCGAGGCTTGTTGAGGCTTTGGATCCTCGCCCCTGTTCTGCGTTGCCTCCTTCCCCGTCCTCCGTTGCTGCCCTTCAAGCCCAGTTTCCATGGCAGAGCGCGGGTTCTGACAGGCTCCTGGCTGACTAGGCTTCGCCCTGAAAGTAGCACTTCCTGAGCAGAGGCCCTGATTTCTCTGAGCCTCTTCCTCTGTAAATAGGATGGAAATGGTAGCCGTGATGACATGTTGGTTCAGCGTGCTCCTAAAGTGGAAGAGCGTGGTGTGGGGGGACGAATTTCTTGGCAGGGGGAAGGGAGCCGAACGAAGACGCCCACGCCCACTCCTCGTATTGGGATAGTGGGGGTTGTCAGCTGTGGAGGAGGGAGAGCTCGAGGAGCTTCGCCTTCTGGCTTGCTGACGAGAGCTTCCCCCTCTCGTGCCTCCCCTTCTGCTGATGAGCTGCTGCCTCACCATGACTGAGCGGATGAAAGAGCAAGCGCTCAGAAGCAAACAGAGGAGAGCTTGAGCGTGCGGAGGGCACGTCTCAGCAACACGACGGAGCTCGACCCTCTCCCATAACCCACCTCCTCCTGACTAGCAATGCTTGTAAAGCCCTCTGTAAATGCCATAGCTGTCTTGGATTTTATCAAAATTCGCCGCGCCTCGGCTATCCTCCACCATTATTGCTGCATTCAATGCAGCCGAAGGCCGACTATCCCAAAAGCATGCAGAGGCGATTGTTCTGTCCTCTGCTCGCCTGTTCCAGCCTATTTCCCTTTGCGTGAGGCCATGTGATGGCCCTTGCAACTGTATTAAACACTTCATGCTGCAGGCCATGTGGTTTGGGGCTGGCAGGTGTCGGTCGACACTGCTCCACCCTTGTCCCATCCACCTAGGGCCCTGTTGAAACACTCGCATCCGGGGTATTTTTTATTTTTTTTAATATAATAGAAAGTATTTATTTAGATAGAAATTATTAATAAGTACATCATGGCAAGCAAATGATTAGAAGAGGCAAAAACTAATGGGGTTGTTTATTGAAGTCACAACTTTGCTAAAAGAAAAAAAATTCTTTGGCCATTTTTTTCCAAAAAATTCAACGATAGGAGTGTTTAAATATTTTTTTTTTGTTAATGGTGGAAATGGATTTAGCACCATCAAAAACCTTTTGGGCACTCCAAATTCTGAAGCTTGAGAGTTGTAACCCAGATTTCTCAATTTTTTTGCTGAATTTTAGTCATAATCTTGTTGAAATTTCCATTATTTTTTGGGAAAAATTATGACCTCGTTAAACTACTCAAACTAATAACCAAATAAGAAGAAACATTCATAGCAATTGTACTCTAACTAAAACTAATAACCAAATAATAAGAGACATTCATAGCAATTTTACTCAAATTGACCAACCAAAAGGGTGTAATTTTGAGTGAGTGGGCCCCATATCTAGTGATCCACTGAATAACCTCTTTTTAATTATCCTTCTCTTAGAGGATAATTGAAGTTTGAAATTCCAGGTCTTTGTACGCTCCAATTGTCAGTGGAAAGACTACCATAGGATCGTAACTTCCTACACATACGATTCTGGCAATGTTGACATGAAAGTCGATCTAGGTGGTTTAAATGTTAGCATTTCCATCAATATTTACAATTCATCTCTTTAATGAACAAGTGATACTATCCATAAGCTATATTTCTACAACCTTCCATCCATATATGAAATTATTTCATTCAATAAAATGCATGTTTAGTTGGATCTGGGTGAGACTTTGACATAGTATAAAAATCCCTAGAATTATGAATCCCTTGTACATTAATGGCATCAGGTGTCAAAATCAAACCTTACATGAAGACGAGCAATTCTAGCCCCATAGACTACAAAGCACAAAGTGGAGTCTAGGTTGTACAATACTGTGTTAATTAAATTAATAATGGAGTACATTGAAATCCTTCCTGTCATCATTACAAAATAAGATGTGAAAGATTTGAACCAATAATATTCGAGATAAACGAATTTAAATATTATTTAAAAATAATAAATTTCAACTAATAATGTTAAACTTTGGATAAGCTTCAAAAAAAAATTAGTCCAAAAGAAAGTAATACCTAATCAATGCAAAACTCAATATAATATATTCTCGCCCACCAAAACTATAATATCTTGCCCAAATACAATACAGCTTGAGTGGGCCTAATGGTTAAGAGCATGTGTTTCCTCCTACGAGGTCACAGGTTTAAAACCAAAGGGCGTAGAGTATGTATTCCTTTGTAGACTTAGCAGTGAAATCGTTGCACGGAAGTGGGTCCCTTATCCTACAAATAAAGAGGTCTCACAAACCAATTTGATATCTAACTTAACCGTAACCTTAAAACTAGTACAAAAAAATCATGACCACCAAAAAAACAAATCACCCCTTTACCTTGAATTCCCCTCTTCCTCCTTTACACATATCACGTTTCTCTCACATAATATAAGAATAATTCATCGTTTCTCAGCGTTCAATGTTTAGTGGATATATCTATATCTATATATATATATATAGATTGATTGAATGACAACGTCTCTCATAATGACTTGAGAAACGATGCAGTGGAGTCATGAGGGTCGTTTTCATTGAATTTGTTGATAGATATACATATATGCTCGTGGACATAGAATATTGACTTGATACCCATGGGTTGGTGATAAATCTTACGTGGAGAGGTGAGTGGTTTTTCGATTAGAACAATGAAATATTATATTATTCAAACGGTTGTTGTTAATATTAATGTTGATATACAAATATTAACAACAAATAGTTTACTCGGTAATATAATATAAAATACTTTACTATTAATACAAATTTCAATATTTTTCATGTACTTATTTTGACAAAAACATTTACAATCATTTTAAAGAATATTATTATTAATGGAAAAACATATAAATTATTATATTTTTTCTAACTAATATTTAAAAAAGTTGTGTGTTGCAATTCAATGGTCATGGGTTTCAATTCAATCAACTATATTTTTTTCTTTCAATTAAATTTAATCTTTGGGTTATTCTTGGATGCAAATGAAAAAGAATCTTTGTGAAGAGTAAGAACTAAATTTCGTAGCATGTTATATTTAGTCTTTGAAGATATCAAGTTTTTTCTTTTGGTCGATTAATAAATTTATGATAGATATGTGTTGATGGACAGAGTTTGTTCACAATAACCCTCATGATAAAGTATATGACATATTTGCAAGGATGGAATCACAATTTGTTGACACCAATCAAAATAAGAATCTCCTTATGGTTGCTCTAGCAAACAAGCTTGGAATAAGAGAAGATGGAGGTTCCAACTCAGAGCTCAGATGAGATACAAAAACAAGTGATGCTATTCAATCCAAGAATAGTGGATGAGGCTTTGTACAAGTGTAGTAACTAGAAAGCATGGGCCAAAATAAAGGGCATTCATGTGGTTCAAAGTAGAAGGAGCACTAGAAAGCTTTCAGTGAGGGGAAGAAGATGTGGAAAGGGGTGAAGGATAAGAAGACAACAACCACTGCACATTAGTGCAAGTATTTTACCAATCATTACAACTGTTGTAACATTGATGGTTACACTAAGGAGAAGTTTTCGAATTTGCATTTATATTTGAACACACATAACCACAAGATGGGTCAGAAGAAAAGGAATCTTCTAGCCATAGATTCAAGCAATCAAGTAGAAAGCAACTCTAATGTGGACAAGAAGATTTTCTGCATATTAGTGCGAAAGGAAGTGAGTTTGAGTAGCCTTCATCACCAAGAAGAGAAGGAGATGACCAAACTCTTCCTTATTAAGATCTAGGTCAAGAAGACCAAGATAGATGACATGTTTGACTAAGGTTCACATTCTAATCTCATAGTAGTAGATTTGGTCAACAAACTTGGATTGGAGGTTCAAGGTAGAAAAACAACGTAGAATCAAATTTGCTAAAAGTGTTGATTATATCGATGACGTATAATTGGATGTAATAACACTTGATGCATGTGAAATCATGTTTGGATGTCCCTACATGTATATGAGGCATGCAATGTCATGTAGACAACCAACTAATATGTAACAATCTTGGTTGTGGGAGGTGTTCCCTATTCGTTTTTCCCAACTTCCAAGGTTTGTTATGAAGGTGGGGTCACATGACATCATTTTCTCAAAGTCTATAAAATTAAATTTTGATACCACCATCGAATTTAACTTATTGAGATCTTTCCGACAATATCAATATATCTCAATTAGATTCATGGATTGAAAATTATGCTGGTTAGAAATTTTGCTAATAAGAAGGGTCCACTTTAGTCTATGAATCTCCATATAGACCCACATGGTCTTGGCTTTGCCCATGTAACACCATTCTCACGCATCCACTAACCACTTGCTTTGTGCACATAGTGTTCGATAAACAAACCACCCTAACCAATGCATTTGGATATATAACCACCCTAACCAATGTATTCTTCAAACAAAATATTCTTCAAACAAAATTGACATTCTTGATTGTAAATATAGATATAAAATATAAAAAACTATACATACAAGCTCAATAAAATATACATACATAATTTGTTCAACATCGAGATATACACATTGTTGAAATATATATACACAAAGTAGAAATGGGATACTAAATTAGGATTTAATATACAAAAGTGTTATAATCCTTTACATTAAAAATTTATTGAATATCCAAACAAATCTCCAAGAGATAGATTTGAGGTGTTTATGTTCTTGAAACCAAGAGTACCTATCATACATATGAATCCATAGTAAAATAAATTATTGCATCACATTTTTCCTCTCTTTTTGTTTCTGCATCTTCAAATTAAATTAAAACAGAAAAATCTCACGATTAAGACAGAAAGATTATTGATTAAGACAAAGAAGCATTATTGATACTCCAAATCATGTTGTCCCACTCAAATGTCCAAAAGTGTGGGATGTTGAGATAATTATTATTATCTAAATCATGGTGTATCGATAAGTTAGAAGGTTAGTTCTTTTATGTACATTAGATAATTGATATGGGCTTAGTCGGAGAGTATTATAGATTAGATGTTGATAGGATAATTTATTAAATTGTCTGTTTTTTGAGGTTAATGCGATGAGATTTATGATATATTTTTTTTTAATTATTTTTTAAATTATATTATTATAATATTTTTTAATTAAATTTTATAAAATATAAAATAAATTATTAAAAAAATATTAAATTAAAAATTATTACAACAATGAAAAAATTATACTTTACAATTAATATTTAATATTAAAATAAAATGAAATAGATTAAAATGTTATTTTCTATTGAATAATTTAGTTAAACCTTTAAAATGATTTAAAATAATTAAACAATGATTAATTAATATAATGTTTAAATTCTGTACATTATAGGTTTAGGGTAAATTTATTGTTTTTTATTATAGTAAGTATTTATATTACATCACTTTAGATTTATCTTAAGTATGGATTTAACATGAGTTTAGAGGGATCAAATTTTTTCACGCGCAAACTTCTTTAGAGTGCAAAATATAATGTGTTATTTTTGATTATTTAAATTGTATTTGTGAATGTTAAATAGAGTATATATATGACCAAATAAACTTTTTAATCATAAAAAACTTATTTTTTTATAAACTTAAACATCTTACTCACACTTTTTTTACTTGTAGTTACTTTACAACATATTCAATTTTTTTATAGCCAACATTATTTCTCTATTTATAACATAATTTTTAATTTTTATTTTAAAGGGGAACGGACGGATGGACAAACTCATATCCCCTCATACTAGGTTGTAGAATGAGCCTCTCGACTCAATTATAAGTATATTAAGATTTTTAAATATTTAGTGAACCTAAATTTAAAATGTATGATTAAAATAATATATTAATGTGAAATGATATTGCATCACAAAGTTACCAAGTCCCCATTATGTGAAGTGAAGTTTCTAAGTGATATTGCCTTGCTACTATGTAAAAGGCATTTTACCCATTTTCACATTACGATGAATTTGAAGACGGGACAATCAATAGAAATTGTCTTGTACCTTGTGTGAGTAGTCCATGATACAAGGCTTGGTTAGCTAGTTGAAATATCTCCTTGCTAAATTTTTGGGGAAGGAGATTGTGGTTTGTGCACACTCATCTTTAGATGTTATGTAGCACCTCAACATTGTATTCCCTTTATGGAAGATCAACAAAATGTTAGTTGAAGTCAAAAAAAGGTGGGAAAAATGAGTGATCCACATTATTATTAGATAGTTTGGACTAAAAAAAACTTGTAAACTTGTAACACAAACATGATTTTATTTT
The DNA here is from genome assembly GCA_000404065.3 of Pinus taeda. NCBI lineage: Eukaryota > Viridiplantae > Streptophyta > Pinopsida > Pinales > Pinaceae > Pinus > Pinus taeda. The sequence continues at coordinate 10,078 of APFE031735115.1, read as the reverse complement.
AACCATTGAAATAGTTAAAATGATTTGGGCTAGATGCAAAATCAAATTCACTAATTGTTAATGTAACTCAAAACTATACCCAACAAGCTTAAGTCCTAATAACATAGTAAAAGTTGAGTAATCCAAAAATAAACCTATAAATGGTGTCACTTATGAAAGCATCTGTCTTTATAACATTATCAAAAGAAACTAAATATCTCATTAAAAATGGAATCCAAACAAGATAAGTGTGAAACCAACGTCTAGCCATTCACACCATTCTTCTTTAACTTACCATTCACACCATTGTCCTTTAACTTATAAACCTTTTTTTTCTTTTGATATATATTTTTCCTGCATACTTTGTTATTTACATTAGTTAATATCAAATATAAAATGTAGTCTTTAAGTGTGACTTTTTGGAGTTTTCAGCAGATTTCTGCTCGAAATCTGGGAAAAAAATTGGGTTCAAATCTTGATTTGTGTTGCTTAAATTGAGTTTTTTACTACATTTATGGATTCAACACCCTCAAAAATCCCTCGGGCACTTTGATTGTGAAAAATTCACCTTGTGATTTCAATGAATCTGTACTAAATTCTAAATAAATTAGATAAAAAATAAACCGAAAAACTTTTCAAAAAATCACATTAAAAAACTACTCTATATAAAAATGAACCACCAATTTGATGACTTCCTCGCATTAAAATATTAAATATAAAAAATTCTAATCATTTAGACCAGTGAACATTATTGATATTGTTGAGTGGGGGACAAAGCAACAATCCAAATAGAGCAAGCATCTCAACACGTGGAAAACAAGGAAATGTTAAAAAGCAACTTACATGTGCATGGCTTAAAAGTTCAAACCTTTATAAAGCAAAAGGTAGACACTGAAATGATGAAGGTCAGAACTCGATCTAGATGGTACTCTTTCCCAAAGATTTTGTAGGGAGCACTTATGTTCTCTCTAATTCCAGGGTTTTTTGTGGGACCTTGACCTTTTCTTCGAGTGTCCGGTCCTTTGAATTTCAAAAGCCCATTATACTCTTTTTAGGCAAGTGTCTTACTGGGAGTTAGTGTTCAATAAGCAACTTTCAAATAAAGCAAGCTGACAAAACTGGGTGCCAATTCACTTAGGTGTAAGCTTCATAACTAGATAAAGGTCAAGTCACTATGCATGAACCAGGTATTCCAGTAGTAGTAAAGGTATATAAAACAAAATAAGAATGTGAGAGTAGAGATGGTCCACAAGGCATAACCACCAACAAGGGAACACACCCCTTCACCTTAATTTCCTTGTTCCTCCCTTTCACATTATTCTTATCTACACAATAACAAGAATTCGTCGTTTGCCAATGCTCCGACCCTAAAATATCTCCTAAGCTTTGGCCGACACAGGATGACCACATAAACTTGAATTCGAGCGTGGCCAGCTGTCCGATGTTGATTCGAAAACGATACGGCCGGGCTCATGTTGCCACGTTGGCATTAATGGCATTGGTTTTGATTCGTCATGCTGTCGCTCCGGGGAACATGAGGTCGCTGATGTGTACAGTTGCTGCTGAGAAATGTGGTGACGTCAATATGCATGAGTGCAAGCAAGTGGACGCAGGTACGGACACGTAACGGATGACAGAATGCTTTTCAATTCGTGAATTTTTCTTCATATTTTATATAACGATGTTCGCTTTCAGCAATGTATTTGCAGTGACTTGAGAGCCATTTTTTCAATTTATGAGATTTAAAAACAATTGGTGACGTCATGCCTGGATTCAACCGCCTTTGCGGTTCAGGGTTTTTCATGTTCGTGTAGTTTCGACTATCATAGAAGAAGTAATCATTACCTTTTTAAATATTATTTTAAGATTGTTGACATATAGAGAGTGTTATATTGAAAAGGAAGATTACATTGGTATGGTTGCCGACTATCCAAAAAACAATAGTGTTGTACATAAAAGAAAATTAGTTATAGGCACTTGTCGCCAAAAAAAATTATGATGCCAAGTCCAGGGTATAGTTAATGGTAGCCACCAACAACTAAGTGGATATAGTTAATGGTAGCCACCAACAACTAAGTACAAAACTAGTAAGTAAGATAAAAAAAAATCACCCCTAACATCTATTTAGTACACCATAAGCTAAAAAAGCCAAAAAAAACATAGAAGCATGATGGGTTTATTAATCTAAAATGACCAATGGAGAAAGTGGGGAATGTATCTATCTGAATTGTTCATTTGTGGAACACTGCTTAAAGGAGGAGTTGATGGGGCCAGCCCACGTGGTCCTGCCGTCGCTCCTTTCCACCTGTTGTTGTACCGTCAGTTGATATTTATGTTAACTGGATTTCGGATAGATATAACATGATTTTCAATCTGGGCTCAATTAATAGGTTTTTACGGTAAGGTACGTTGGTTGTATGTGGAGCGGACACCTGTACCGTGTTGGAATTCTAAACCTCGCCTTGGTATAGGGTTTTCGCCACCCTTGCGTTCATTTGGTTTTGTGTTACTTCCGCTTCCTCCTTCTGCGAGCTCTCGGCGACTTGGCGATTTCATTGTGATTCTCTTCTGTGATGCTTCGTATTTGTTTGAAGCTTGTTTCCCTGTTTCTCTGTGACACGAGTTGGTAGTCTACAAGTTTCGATGAGGGTTCTTTTAGTTGGTCCGGGGTTGTGTTGCTCCGAGTCTGTTGAGCTGCATGCTTGCGATGGTCTTCACGGCTCCATTTGTTTGAATTCTGTTGTGGAAGTGTCTCGGTCGTCTATGGAACTATGGAAAACTGGTAAGGTTTGTTTCTCTGCTCGTGTTTAGACTGTCCCTGAGTTTTCTGTTGTCGATTTTTTTATGGGTCTCTGCCTCTGTGCGTCCTCTGCTCGATTTGTTATCTGGGTTTTCACTAGTGTTACCTCTGTGTGTCGGTTTATGAGAATGTGGTTCCCGGTCTCGTTCTATTATGGTTGAAGGGGTGAAGGATATTATGGTTGGGTATAAGCATGGACTTATTTTTAGACCCCGAGATTTGCCCGTTCAAAGTCATTTGCTAATATTTTAGTGGGAAATAAGTGCATAAAATTTTGTATTACACTTGATAAAACCCACTAATGACTCTGATATGAAATGTTCCTCCCTTCCGCACTAAAATAATTTGTTCTCATCACTATCAAAACTTTCATTGCTATACATATCAACTAAACATATTCAAGGAAATAAACAATCCGACAAACCAAGGATCATAACCATGACCAGTATGATACCTACTCCAACACTACAAAATCCACCAAGGCAACAAACAATATTGTTTTCAATTATTGTTCACATAAGCCCATCCATTCCATGGCTTCAAGATCAAGGTCAAAATCTAGTAGATCAATTGCGTTGGACAAGCTGCCTAAATCTTTTTCATTGCTACATTCACGAATATCAAACCATTGACCAAACTCCTCCATGAAATAATTATCATCTAATGCAGATAAGTGTGCATCATCAAAACCATGTTGCTCTCTCGTGGAAGAAAATGACTCAAGAAGAGAATCTATGACAAGAGTAAGAAAAATATTCTTACCTTCTCGAATTGACTTGTTTCTCTCCATTCTGATAATCCAAATAATCAGAAGTCAAAAGCTCATTGACAAATGGAAAATTACTAGCTTGTGAACTAAAATAGGACCCTTCAATTGAATTAAATTTTTGAGAAGCAGGTAAATAATTAGCCTCACTCTAACCACTAACAACGACCTACTGAAGCATTGTATTTGTGCCTATAATCTTCCAATAGAAACTAACAAGAAAACATTACAACCATCAAACTAGGCTACCAAGAAAGAAGAATTACAAAAAGAAAACATACTTTGGCATAACGATAAAAACAGATGACAGGAAAGACAATTGATTCAAGACTATATCGTAAGTATCACTGATAATCTTACAGGAAGAGATTTATATCAGAGCAAAAAGATCAGAAAACCAAATATCCCAAAATGATATTTTGGTTGGGTATAAGCATGGAATTATTTTTGGACCACGAGATTTTCCTGTTCAAAGTCATTTGCTAATATTTTAGTGGGAAATAAGTGCATAAAATTTGGTATTATGTGATCTGCAACCCTTTCTTGCTTCAAGAATTAAGATTCTAATTTTCCTTTATAAGTTTTTCCATAAGACTATCATCTTTGTAGGAAAGATTTCAAACAATATGTACAGAATAAGGGCCTTTATCTTGTCTTGAAATATCTCTTCTTTATCATTTGGATGGTGTGTGAGGAATAAATGTTGGGAATTTATTAAGAGATTAATGTTTTCTTGACAACTTTCAAGTCTTAGAACTGAGTCTTGTTGTTTTGTATCTAGTATGGTTGAATTGGAGACAAGAGAAGCTTGCAAATTTCATAAAAAGAGAATCAAGGTAGGCCATGCTTCTATATTGGGGTTTATATTGTTTGCAAGCATAAACATTTTGTACGATTAAAAAAATTCTTACCCATTTCTCAATTGCATTTTGCATCTGTGCTATACAATCCATGCCTTCTCCTCTTGGTTGGGGTTTGAGGTTGTTTATGGAAGTAAATATTCTGTAGGATTTCAATTCTTTCTTCAAAAGTAATCTTTTGTTTGTATTTATTTTTTATACGTCAATGTCATCTAGAGTGTCTTTTCGTGTTTAGCCTCTTGAGTGGGAGAGATTGTTTGTATTGTCTTTATGTAGTCGAGTGTATAGAAAGAGGGCCTTTATCCTATCTTGAAATCTCTCTTCTATATCATTTGGATGGTGTGTGAGGAATAAATGTTGGGAATTTCTTAAAAGATTAATGTTTTCTTGACAACTTTGAGGTCTTGAAACTTAGTCTTGTTGTTTTTGTTTTATATCCAACATGATATGTCTCTCACTCAAATTGTAACATATCACACATGTCTCCATCTATGCTTTTTCTCCATATGATATTGCCTTACGACATCCCTTTGCAACATCTCGTGCAATTGCTAGTTTTAAAATATTAATAGATTGCTTTGTAATATAAATAATATTTTTGAAGAGAGATGTTTTCCAAGTTTTTTAAATTATTAAAAGGGTTTTAGTTAAGATATATGATATTTCCTCTCTCTTTTTTTTTTTGTTTTTTTTTTTTTTTTTTTTTTTTTTTTTAAAATAAAAACTATCTATTTGTATAGAAATCATTAATAAGTACATCATGGCAAGCAAATGATTAGAAGAGGCAAAAACTAATGGTGTTGTTTACTGAATTCACAAGTTTGCTCAAAAAAAAAAAATTCATCGACCATTTTTTCCCAAAAAATTCAACGATAGGAGTGTTTAAATATTTTTTTTGTTAATGGTGGAAATGGATTTAGCACCATCAAAAACCTTTAGGGCACTCAAAATTATGAAGCTTGACAGCTGTAACCCAAATTTCTCAATTTTTTCGTTGAGTTTTAGTCATAATCTTGCTGAAATTTCCATTATTTTCTGGGCAAAATTGTGACCTCATTAAACTTTCAAACTAATAACCAAATAAGAAGAAAAATTCATAACAATTGTACTCTAACTAAAACTAATAACCAAATAACAAGAGACATTCATAACAATTTTACTCAACATGACCGACCAAAAGGGTGTAATTTTGAGTGACTAGGTAGTATATCTAGTGATCCAATGAATAACCTCTTTTTAATTTCCCTTCACTTGGAAGATAATCGAAGCTTGAAATTCTAGGTCTGTGTACGCTCCAATTGTCAATGTAAAGACAACTGTAGGCTCGTAAGTTCCTACACATACGATTCTGGGAATGCTATATATATATATGGGATTATCTTAAGACCATAAAATTATTTTAATGGGATATTTCCTCTTAATGGAAAAATTATGAATAAAGATATAAAAAATAGAGTGTGTCCTCTTTATTTTTGTAGGTATGAGAGTGAATAAGTATCTTGGTGATTCCCATGGTTTCTATCACAAATTTAGATCCCTATAATTTGGTATATTGTCACATGAGAATCGATATTCTCCACCATTTCCTTAGGCCATATCCGTGGTTTCATACCATATTATTGAGAATCCTCCATTTTACAGAAATACCTTTATATCAGATCAGAAAGATGAGAAAATCAAATAGCCCAAAAGGATATTATGGTTGGGTATAAGCATGGACTTATTTTTGGGCCCCGAGATTTGCCCGTTCAAAGTCATTTGCTAATATTTTAGTGGGAAATAAGTGCATAAAATTTTGTATTACACCTGATAAAACCCACTAATGACTCTGATATGAAATGTTCCTCCCTTCTGCAATAAAAGAATTTGTTCTCATCACTATCAAAACTTTCATTGCTATACATATCAACTAAACAAATTCAGGGAAATAAACAATCCGACAAACCAAGGATCATAGCCATGACAAGTATATACCTACTCCAACACTACAAAATCCACCAAGGCAACATACAATATTGTTGTCAATTATTGTTCACATAAGCTGATGCAGGAGCATTCAGGCCAAGAAAACTCATTGCATTCTAGTAGACATAGGGGTATTGTGTTTTCAAGGAAGTTGGGTTCCTAAGAGTGAATTAAATGTAATTATCAATGTTTTGAGTGATTTTAATGAGAGAAGCTAGAATAGGGAATTAATTGAATATTGTGAGACATATTTGTAAATGTTCTCGAATATAGGAGAACATGAGAGATTTAGGATAGTTGAGAGATTGAGGGATTTGAGAATTGATTGTAAATCTTAGATTAGGAGTCAGTTCATGGATTTAGGGATTATAGAGGAGTTTTAGGAACAAGAAAGAGATTTAGGAATTTTGTTAAGTAATTCATGGATTTAAACTAGGAATTGGTTTTAGAGTCTTTATGTATAAATGTAAGCCTAAAAGGCAAAGACAAAGGTTACATAGGTTAGATATTTGGATTGACTGTAAGCCTACGGGCAGAGTTGGAATAGAGGCCACTGGTATTAGAAGATCGGGCCAGAGAGACAGAGATCTCATTCTGTAATTAATTGTTTGTATTTATATATAGAGAGATTGATTAAATCTATATAAATGTGTGATTGAGTGTTGAATGATAGATTGAGTGCATCAGAGAATTGCATATATATATTTATGTAGGCAAAGTGTAGTGAACGCAGAGAGGTGGAGTTCAGCGAATGCATAAAGAGGAAGGGAGCGATACAGAGGTTCGTAATGGGCCGTTGATCCATTCAAAGGATCAAATTAATGCTATGGAATGATTGTGATACAGAAATCACAAAGGAAAGCTCAAGCAGGAATGAATTGAGCAGCAGAAGAGTGAAAGATGAATTCATTGAAGAAACCCAAAACCACAGTGAAATACTGAAGAAATAGAAGAAAAACCCAAGTAAGCAAGGAACAAAGAATTGAAATGTTAATGCACAACAACCATTGGATCTGGAAGATCAACGGTCAGGATTAAATCACATCGGCGATCGAGAGATCTCGCCATCGGACAGACATTGGGCGCCAAAGTAATCGAAGTTTAATTGAGAAACTAGACTCGAACTTTATTAGATTAGGAACTCATAATTCCCATCGGGTCCATATAGCTGAATAACTGTCAAGTTTTTTCTTCACCTGAAATCGGTGTGAATCGTTGGATCTACTAAGCGCAGATCAACAACGAAGAATTGTAATGCAAGTCTATTGATCGGGAAGGATAATGGCCATTGGATCAAAAGGAGGATCAATGGCGGAAATGTGATCGGATCGCAATATTTTATGGGAATAAACCTTGGCTTTAATACATGCGACATACGATTATGCAAAGGGCCGATGAGAGCGGGCTCGATAGTGAAATGAAGTGCAGTTAATGTTATTTGAAATCTGGAGTTTAATCGCCTATCGGAGGAGATGGGGAACACATGTTAATGTGACTACGGAGGATGCCATTGTGATTAGCGATAAAGGTAAACCTCCATAAACGCGTAGAGGTCGTACCAAAGGCAGAAAGGTATGTTTTATGCGTATTCCCTTTGTAAATGGGTTATAAAGGATTAAGCGCAGATATGTGTGGGTTTTATATATAAGTCCAACGCTATCAAAGGATAAAGGGTTTCATGCATTAACATATATATAACCAAAGTTAAAGAGGGGAAGTTTATATATATGCGACTAAGGACTAATGAGGGCTTAGAAGGGTTAATGAAGGTTATAAGGAGATATAATATCCCTAGGAAGGAATTAAGAGAAGGCCTTTAATAAAGTAATAAGTGAAGGATAAGGGGTGATTAAAAGTTCCGATACATGCATATTAAGAGAAGGGTTAGACTATGTTGAGTGTTAATAAACTATTCAACATAGGAATTGATGTATGGACCTTAAACCTTAAGAATTGAATATTTGACTCCTGTGAGAGTTAAAATTCCTGGGACAGATAGTTATATGCATAATTCATGCATACTGTAGGTAAAGCAGGGGTAACCCTACATCATTTGATATTAGAGCATAATTGTGATTGAAACAATTGATAGAAAAACATAATAAAGGACTTCTGTAGAAAAGGACTTAAAACATAGATGTGTTTGAAGATGTGTATGTAGGCAAGGGAGATCAGATTTTAATCTGATAAATAGTAGGCACACAGAGATAAAGTGCAGCAGAACTCGTAGATGCAAGAAAAGGAGGACAATCCATTCAAAGTACAGGTAAATGGTGGAACGAGATCATGCAGAGATCTTGGAGGTGAGATGACATGTTTTGTTTGATTTGATTTGAAGATGGAAGAGTTGTGGTTTATATTGATGCACAGGTAACAACATAAGGAGGTGAGAATATTGCAGCAATAGCCTAAGAGAAAGGAGTGTTCGATTGGTTCCAAAGGAAAGAACCAGAGAGATGCTGAAAGACTGAGCTCAGAGGAGAGAAGCTTAGTGAGGCATATGTAGCAAGAAGGAGACTTGTTATTGCAGAGGTATTGTTCCAGCTCACAAAGGTAATTCCACAAAGGATGTGGGTAGAATTGCAAGGTAATGAAGAAAGCTGGTAAGACTTCCTAAGTGAAAGAAGAGGTGGTCAAAACCAAGTATTTCATGGTGATTGAAATACAAGAGGACAATTATGTTCGTGAGAAGGTGCAGATGAGTTGAAGCCTAGAAGGAGTAGAGAGAAGTGCTCAAAGGGGGTTCCAGAGATAGAGAACCAATTGCTTACCAAAAGATTGAGTGAGGAGAGTTTGGTGACGTAAGTGGCAGCAGGGAGGACTTGTTATTGTAGAGGCTTTAATGCAATTCATAGTAAGTGAGTGAGGAGCTCATGAAGATAGAGAAGAAGATGGCTACTGATAGTCATAGTAGAGGTTCTGAAGAAGACCACAATAGAATGGAGGTGAAGGAAGAGGATGTCAAGGAAAATGGCATGAGGATGAGTTAAGAGGAGCTTGACAAAGAGATGGTAGAAATGAAAGAACAACTCAATGTATTGATGATGATACTTGAGGAAAACTAGAGACAAGGTTGGGTTTTGAGGAAGAAGCCAGTGAGGTGGCATAAACTACAAAGGAGGCTACAAAAGAAGAGAAGTCAGTAGGTGAATATGCAATTAGTAGAAGAGCTGATGAAGCTTGAACAGGTACTGGGTGTTCAATTGAGATCTGAAGAACTCACAGAAGCAGAGTTGGAAATGGAAGTATCCATTTGTGAACCAAATCAGGGTGAAGTTCTGGGTGAAGATGAAGACTTGAAGACTGAAACTTCAAGTGAGGGCAAAAGGTCTGATGATTTTAAATTTGATAATTTTTGTATGTTTACAGGTGAAACATGGAAAGAAGGAAAATTTGCTGATATTGTCATAAAGAGGGAAGAAGGCAGGCAAAATCTAAATTCTGTTTTAAAAGAGGAAGTAGGAAAGGATATCAAGAAATCAAGTAAATGACTTGATGAGATTGAGGAGTGTAGGTTTTAACCCCATACAAAAATTACCTGCATACGAATTCTAAATCACAGGAGAAATAAAAATGCGAGAGCATAACACATAAAACACATATACACAGAGATTTCCCACTGGATCTCAAAACCGAGACTACCAGCTTGATTTTTCATTATAATCCTTTCAATGTTACAATACATATTTATACATGCTGAAGCATCCA
>APFE031735109.1:0-35556 GCA_000404065.3 Pinus taeda | reverse complement strand
GGATTCACTTAAATAAAACCTATTCTTGAAAATGGGCGAATGGAAGGTTGTAAATCCTAATTTCAAGGGCTAAATTTACCGTTTTTACCCTCTCCCTTAAAATAAGGTGGGCTATTTGAGGTGATTTGTAAAAATGTACTATGATACAAAATATTCGCCCACTAAAAATTTAAAACCCCTTAATTTCGCCAAAGGGCGAACATTCGCCCCTAAAATTTTCTATGGTGTGGATGAGGTCAAGGTGGAGGAGGACCTAGTAGAGGTCAAGGACAGGTCATTTGTTACAACTTTGGAGGAACAAGACGCTACGTACGAGACTGCATGAATCAAAAATGTCTTTCATGCTGTTATTGTACTCAGTTTGACCACACAACTAAAGATTGCTCAGTATTTCTAGCTAAGATACATGAAAAGGGGGTACAGTCTCCACAACCGACTCAGAACCTGTAGATGATGAGGTTTGAGCCTCATGAAGAGGATCCCAAAGTAAATATTGTGTTGTGGAGTGGGATGATGATTGTCAAAGATAAGAGGAAGTAGCCTAAAGAAAGTGAATGGGCTTGCAATGCTCCAGAAAGGGAGGTCGAGTTTGATCTAAAGAACCCATAGGAAACATTTATGGAAGCAAAGAAAAGCTTCACTGGGGCCTCTTGTGGTGCAGGTAAATTCTTAGTGTGGACACAAACAATTCCTCCAGCCTGAGAGAGCAGGTCTAGCCACAAACAAACAATCTATGGAAAATATCCTTAAGCTAGAATCAATTAAGAGGGCTTACCTCTTAGAGCACTATTCCACTTGGTGATGGTCATGCTTCCTAGCTCTAGCTATCTTTCGTTTCTTTCCTTCGAATACATGAAACAAGAAAATAACAACAACAACAAATGTGACAACATCCAATATTGTATTTAGCCTACATAATATATCAAGGAGCATTAAGACATAAATATGTAAAATGACACTTAATGTAAGAAATCAATTGATAGTTGCATTAATATAAATCAGAAAGAGATTACAACCAATGCCTTGACGTTGCTGGTCTCCTCTGACGTATCCGGGTTCCCACACTTCTACTAGTGCTTCATGGATAGTTCCAACAAATGGAGGTTTAAGGTGTCTTCCCTCTAGTATCAAACCAAACTAAAATCACACTATTCTCTCTCAAACACACACTAGAAAGATATAAGCTATAAATGAATTGCTGGTTATTCACACTTGCTCTAAAACTCCAACTAAAAACTATTTTGTGCTTGGTAAAAAGAGAGGTTTAGATAGCTTGGATGGATGGGAGATGGTTCCTCTCATCATGGGAGAAGGCCTTATCTCTTGAGGTTGGTCCATCCTAATAGGGGAAAGGAACCCAAACTGATTTCCTCGGCTCTATCTGGTGCAACCATCTACTAGACTTATGTTAAGAAGCTTCTAGACATGGAAGCTTCAGCTCCTTATTAAAAAAACCTTCTGAAAGAGGATCAACCCGATTGGAAAAGGGCTCAGTCAATCCGATAGGCATGAGGGTTAGTTCTAACCTCTCTAAATTGGTGCAAGGAGAAAACTAGTTAGTATCACTAGTCTTGTAAACTAGGATAGAAGGAAGATTGGGAAATGATGCAAAGGGGAATTATTCTTCTCATGAAGAGGGACATACTGGGAGTTTCTTCATGATGGGAAATCATGTTGGGTACACAATAGAGGTCCTCCAGGATCATAGACAAGGAGTACAAGGACAATGACAAAATGTTGTGTAACAAACGCCTCCTAAAGCGTGAAGGCCGAACTAGAGTGAGGGGTGAAATGCTTTATAGGTGCAAGCAAGGTACCAGAGTCTATCATTGAAAAACATGAAATAAACCATAGATACATATATATCACTGAAAACTCTGAATAATGGTACATGAATTGTGTTATGGACGCAACCACCTAGAGAATGATCATGTAAATATATCCAAGGTATGGGCACAACCATTAAGCAGAAATGATCATAATGAAACCAAGGTATGGTCGCAACCACCCAATAATGAGAAGGATCACATATAACAACGCATGGTATGGTCATAGCCATCCATCTGAAAGAGACATGTATATCAACATGACCATGTCACATCACCTCACAACCTAGACTTGTGTAATCTTAACCCAAGATCTTGCACTCCAAACGACCCAATCAAAGTACAAATCCTAACATGTGAATGAATGTTTTGAATTCGAACATGCTAGGAAGTCGCTTGATTACTAGTCAATGATTTGAACCATTAACAAGCGCTAGAGAAACCATCAATAATGACAATGGCTCTCAAGTTACTGGCAACACAATTCACGAAATGTGAATAAAGAAACTAATGTCTAACACCCATGAAATCACCCGATCGAAAGCCAATGATGTGAACTTGTCATCGAGTGTGAAGAACTTGCCTTTAGGGCATGCAATATCTAAGGTAGTAGAAGGGAGTCTCTCAGTCAGCTTACTAGATAATGAGTTGAAGTCAACAGGAAACAACCATGTCAAAGGAGGGCCATGATGTATCCCACATTACTGACAGGAGACAAAGGGATGAAAATGATTTGAGATGATATAGAGAATCAGGAGTAAGTGTAACTGTCGAAGGACTGACTCTTGAACATATCGATGACATGATTCCAGAGTTTGGCAGTTGTTGTATCCATAGGATCGGTGGTCATGATGACGTGGTACGGATCAAATGGAAGTAAAAATTGAGCAGCCCAACTCAGAAGGTCAAATGAAAAGGAGGATATCCCAATCCGACATGAAGCAGAAAGTTTCATGTTGAAGAGTGAGCTTTTGACATGACTGATCAAATTTCCAAATTTTCTCCCACTATTTCTAGCAGGTACTCCAATTATTTTTGATTGCAAGCTTGAAGGGGATAGCATATTCTTGCAATGTATGTTCATCCTTCGGATGAATCCCACCTAGTAAGTTTAGTGAGCCCTAGAAAGGAGAAGCTCACGTTCGTCATGACGATGAATCCAATGTCATTTAATGTTTTAACAAGTCTGACAAAGGTATAAGTCAGTATCTTTTTCATGTTTAGAGAGTTTGAAAAATACACGAAGAAGAAAACTCCACATGGTCCCCTTTCATACATTTGTGTCTTTCGGGGCCGAAAGGGTAGAAAACCATGCTCGAGAGAATCGCTTGACCATTTCAGTCAAGGAGTACCTTTTTCATAAATAGTGCATCCCATCCCTAAAAAGGGGTAAATGTATACTGGGTGCACGACATTTCACAGCCTTTTACGAGTTCAAAACGTCAAGAGCTAGGAAATATTTTCGTGTTTAAAGTGTCGAAAAAGAATTTGAAAGGAGACGCCCCATTTTATTCTCTTTTACCAGTCAAAAAGGGAAAAATACTTGGCAATATTTTCATTTAAGATTTACGAGTCGAGAAGAGAGATGAAACACGACTCTACTACCATCATCGACAATCCATCACTTGTTGTTGCACAAGAAAGGTAAATGCAGAATTGAGGCTTCTGTGATCCATCATAGTTATAAGAAGGCCTATCAATCTCAACAAAGATGATGGCTGGAAGGTAAGCAGATGTTGGATCCCTACCTTAGCTTCTTAGTGTTTTTTCCTTCTTCCCCCCTTGCCCCTTTGTTCATCAATTATGCCTTCGAGGTTACCCCTGTTGCCTTCTGTTTCTTCCTTTTCCTCCTTGATCTAGGGTTTTTGTTGGATTTTCTCCTATCCTTCGCCTCCTTTGTCCCTTTGTAGCTCTTCCTTATTGGTGTCTTTCCTTAGTGTTCGTTTAATATAATCTCTTCCTTTTTTATATATATTGCAAGCAATTTTATATTCCCCTCTTTTTGTTTTCGATTATTATCATTAGTATTATTTGTCTTCTTAATTTTAGATTTATGCATTCCATATAGACATATACATAGATATAATTTGATTTAATTTAGTGGTATGGTTTGTTGATTTTTTCATGGATGGGGGCCTTTACCATCTTGGTTATTTAATTATTTAATGTATTCATAAGGTTATTATTACTAGCGTAGTTAGTTATCATTTAGGCTTGATTCTAATTCATTGTTTAGTTTTATTTTTATCTTTATCATATTATTATTACTACTATTCAGTCATTTATTCATTTTATTTATTTATTCATCTTTATTTTTAATTGTATTTTTTTATTTTTTTTAACTAACGATATAAAATATTATATGATATTATTCCTCTAAACAATTTAAAATTATGATTTTACTGAAATACTTAATATATTATAAGAGAGAGAATTTTACATAGATATACTTCATCTATAAGTAAATAAAATTAAATTATTTAATAAAATTCAACTCTTATATAACCTTTCAAACTAACCTTTTTTATGTTTAGGTTTTCTTGATTATTTATCAGATAGGTTTCATTAATTTAATAAATTAAATAATTCTATAAACAGAGAAAAATGATATAACAACAAATAATCTATTATAAAAAAATTTATAAACAGTATAACTTACCTTTTTAACTTACCATCATGATTATTCTCATCGTTTACCTTAACAAACTAATTTATATATATATTTAGTAAATAAATTAATAAATGAATTATTTATTGGTTTAATCTTACCATTAAAATTATATATTTATTTTTATCCTAATATTATTATTATTTATTTATTTCTATCCTAACAACCTATTACTATTATTGTTTTGACTTAGAATATATATTATTAAATAAATCGTTTTTATTATTTTTGTTTTTAATAACCATTAGAATTATTAAACAACCCATTATTATTATTCTAATTTAAATAAATAAATTATTTTTGATGCTTTTACCTAATTTTACTTTTTTCCATAATATATTATAAAAATAATAATAATATTAAATTTACGTTTGACCTAGGTCCTAGAGTCCATAGCAACCGTTACTTAGCCGTTGGAGTCTCTGTTGAGTCTATTTAACATGCTAGGCCGGATGTGTTTCTTCAACTTGTCCTGACGATGAACCACACTAGTTGGTTCGAAACGCGTCGACAAAGGTCTTTTTATGTATTTACACCGATAGCTCTTCTATATAACTATGTGGATCACAGAAGCCTCAAATTTCATACAACTCTTATTATACCAGGTACTAGAACATATGATTGTAATTCTCGCTTGAAGATTATATAAAAATATTTCAATTTAGTTAATCCTAATAAAAAAATCTTTGTTTACTTGGGAAAATATCAAGTAAAGGTTATGGATGTATACATGGGTCCCCTCATTGATGAGCTTCATGAATTATGGGACGGTGTAAATATGCTTGATGTATCAAGGCCTATCAATGATATACAATTCCTCTTTCATGTGATTCTTATCTGGACAATTCATGACGCCCCGAGGCTCTCTATTTGTTGTGGTAATATAATATAAATTACATTTATATTTATTGTGTTCATTTTATCATTTACTAAATATGTTCCAATGTTATTTTAGGACTACAAACAAAGGGGAAACATGGTTGATCCTCATGTGGGCTGAAATTGTTGCATAGGCAGTCAAGGGATCTCAATAATAGTGTCTATGATGAGTATCCACAATTCTTACCACAAAATCATCGCTATCAAGTGTGTGATAAACATAAGTTCAATGAAAAGGAAGTGGAAATGAGGAAGCCAATAAAGATGAACCTTGCTAGGTGGAAAGCGATGTATGACAAAAAAGAAAGGACGGGTTTCCCCTACGAGTGAAAAGACTCTATTTTCTACAAATTAGAATATTATGAGAACTTTCCAATAGCCCACTTATTTGACACTATTCACTTTGGGAATGATCTGGTAGAGTGCTTGTGGAAACATCTAAATGGAACTAACCTTGAAGCACAAATAAAGTCACGAAAGGACCTTCAAGTTTCCAATATGATGTTGAACATGTGGTTGCATGAAGAAAACTCATATGTTCATGCTCCATGGACTTTTACATCAAATGAGAAATAAAAAATCATTTCTACTATGAAAATAATAATATTTCCTTATGGATTTGATGAGACATTAAAAAAATTATTCAAATGAGATGGATTATATTTCTCAGGCCTAAAAACACATGATAGGAAAAATTAGATAAAGGTAATATTGTCACATGTTTATTTTGTTGGAAACTTAAGTAGAAAACTGTATATCCTAGTGATAATATCAGTTCATGCATATTTGAACATGGTTATTTGTTAATGATCATGGTAGTATAGTGATAATATCAACTCATGCATATTTGAACATGATTATTTGTTAATGGTCATGTAGTATGTGTTGTCTGCAACAATACCAAGTAATTTTGACCATGATGTCACTTTGACTATTAACAAATTATGTAAATATCTGAGGTATTTTTCAATCCATAATGCATACTCTTCCATGAATACTATCATTTAAAGTGCATCATTGGTTATGCCGTTATATGAGTTTCTACTTTTATTTTACAAGAAATCAGAAGTCTTTATTGTAATACATGGTAATACTTGTAGGTGGGTCTCATCTAAATAGACACATTATGATGACTTGAAGCATTGGAAAGGCAATGTTTCACTTTTGATGTGTGATATTCAAATGTGCTTCCCTCCAAGCTTCTTTAATTCTCAAGAGAACTACCTTGTACACCTAGTAGAAGAGATTGAACAATGTGGTCCTATTCATATTCGAAAAGTGTGGCTCATGGAGAGATATATGAAGGTCTTAAAGCAACTTGTGAGGAAAAAGACTTGACCAAAAGGGTCCAAAGTTGATGGGTACATGGTTTTTCAAGAAATGGTTCATTTGAGTGAGTACTTACCTCATTTGCATCTTGAAGCTCCATGACTATGGAATTATAACCAATCTCAATCATTGGAAGGAGAAAAATTAGAGGGTGAAGGGTCTTCAAATAGGATAAAAGGCATACAAAAATATTATTAGGAGTTATTTTTATCTTAAATTTTATAATACACAACTTTAAATAATTATTAATTCATTGAACAAACATATCTTTCATTGTAGGGAGTGGAAGGCATTACATTTGTATGTTGCATACCATTCTAACTTTATGTTGGCATGGATGGAGAAGTACATTGAACAAAAGAAATTAGAAGATGAAAATGCATGGGCCAATATATATAATAGACATGGTGAAAAGACTACTCGAGGATTTCCTACAAGCCATAAAAGAAAGCAGCCATAGAGATGCTCATGGAATTGGCTAAAGACCAATATTGAACACAAGGCAACAAAAGGGAAGGATAGAGTGACACAACAACAGTTGAATTTCATTAAAAGATCTATAAATGGGGAGGTGATATATATTAATATATTGCATATATTTAATAAATTATTCGTTAAAGTTTATATCCTCGAATCTAATTACTTGATATTTATATGAATTAAGGTAATATATTACAAATGAATGTGGAATTTCAGTCATCATTTTCACATCAGAAAAGTTGATGAAGAGAAAAACTTATGATTGTGGAGTTTCAACAACATTTGAGGTGGAATGTCGTTCACATGCAAATTATAGACAACCAATCACAAGAAGACTTCACTACTATGGAGTGTTGGAGGATATTATAAAGCTCGATTTTATGTCTTTCAAGAAAGTTATTTTTTGTGTTGAATGGTACAAGCTTATCGAAGTGGGAGGAGAAAAAACTACATTTCTCCATAATAATGGTTTCCATATGATCAATACATCTAGGTTTGAAGCCACTTCTAAACCTTATGTGTTTACAAGTCAATGCCACCAAATTTTCTCATTCCAAATTTAGAACAACTTGGTTGGTCATTTGTGATTGATTACGATCCAAAGAGGATGAAGAGTAACATTTGTTCAAGATATTGAGGACCATGATTTACTTGAAGATTGAGAACGTTTCCCTAGAGACATAGATGGCCAAGATGGAGATGATGAAAATTTTATTGTATATGATGCATATGACCGAGACAAAGATCACAATCAGATTATTGAAGTTTCTGAAGGACATGATAACCACATTGGTATCAAGTCCATGAAGATGATCAATTTTTTATTTTAGTTTACCTATAGTTGAAGGTGATGAAGACTATGAAAATGATGGTATTAATTTATTTGTGGATTTAGAGTCTATTAATGATGGGGTATTTATTCCATCAGATGAGGCAATCTCATGTGAGGATGACATTTTTTTATCACTATGTTTAATTTAAGATGGTTGTAAGGATTCACTACAATATAATTTTTATTTACAAGTATTGAGTTTTTAATTGTAATGAGTATTAAGTAATTTGAATGTTTAAGGTTTTACTTGTGAGGATGACATTTTTTTATCACTATGTTTACTTCAAGATAATTGTAAGGATTCACTACAATATGATTTTTCTTTACAAGTTAAGTACTGAGTTTTTAAGTAATATGAACATTACGTGATTTGAATGTTTAAGGTTTTACTTGAAAAATACATATATATTTGGTGGAAGCACCTGATCTACCACACCTCAATTCCTTAATTGAAATTTTGAAAACCTTTACTTTATACCATCAACACCTACATAAGAGAAACACAATAATAGAAACCTAAAAGAAACTTTACATATTGAGTATTGTTTATGTTTTTTTTACGTATTGAAACATATTGAAATTCGTGTATATTATTTTTAATGTGCTAGTGAACTTGAATTGTGTTAATAATGTCACTTGCATATGTTTCAGAATCAATATTTTCTTATTTTTATGTTTTTATGTTTTTTTTAGGAATGTACCCATGGGTGTTATTGATTCTACTATGGGGGATGCGATGATCTTAACTACTTTTATGTAAATGTTAACAAATGCATGAGGGCAAGACATTGCTATGATGGTGCATGAGGTAAGCTTTAATATCATCTTTTATAGGTTCAATTATCTTATGTGCCTTATTATATTATGCTAATTTATGTTTGTGGAATGCAGGCAATCTCTAAATTCATTCCAACCCCTATCACATATTTTAATACATCTAAGGTTATGCTAGTGGTAAAGATTGATCAATATTTTTTTGCATTTAATTAACTTATTTCACTTTATATATTTATTAATATTTACTTTTTTGCCAATCATGCATTATTTTGGCATACAAGATTCATTTATGACCCTCAATATGTTAGGTCACTATACTACTAGTCTAACCCCTTATTGTTATTAATACAACCCCCTTATTATATTGTTGTGCCCATGTAGTCCCCATATTATTATTATTGTGTCCCATAGAAGCCCACTATTGTTATTATTGTGCCCTTGCATTATTATTGTTATGTCGGCTCTGATTATATTATGACCTTAGACTCATATATAGAAAGGAGGTCTTGTCATTGTTATCATCTAAAGAAGTTCATTGTGTAATGTAAAGAGTGCCCCCCTCGAAGAGGCTTATTTCTAAGGCATTGATCTATCTTTTCTATCTTTTTCTGAGCTGATTTCATAACATTTGGTATTAGAGCTTTGGATTCTAGGGCTTCACTGCTCCAAACAAGTCATCATGGCATTTTCGCTATAACATTTTTTCTGCGATGTTTCAGAAGCTAATAAAAAAACCCATTTGAGAATAAATATCTCTGAACGTCGGGTAAGATTTTTAGATCTTGCATCACACGATTTTTAGGAGTACGGTTTGAGGAAGTTAGGGTTTTGGCAAGATCCATAATTTCATCTAAAACAAGTCATTGTGGAATTTTCGCTATCATTCTTTCACTACGAAGTTTCAGAAGCTCACAAAATAAACCGTTTGAGAAGTGATCGGTCTAAACCTTGGCTCCGAATTTCAGATCCTACCTCGCTATAGTTTCGTAGATAAAATGTGAGGAAGTTAGAGTTTTTGCAGACTACCAAATTACATTCCAAACAGGTCACCTTGGGAAAATTTTCATAACTTTCTCTCTGAGCATCAAATTGAAATTTCGTAATAAGTTTTAGAAAGAGAAATTCCTGTAGCTTTCTGTATATCAGTTTCAATTACTAAGGTTGAAACAGTGACACATGGAACTTTGTACAGGTTCACTCTACTGAACTAGTATGTAATCAGGTCATTGTGGAAGATTTGACATAACACTTCCTTGCATAATCAAATCTTGATTAGACTTGTGGGATTAGAAAGAGAACAAAGAGAGTTACCTGTTAACACCCAGGTTGTTCCCTATGACTCCCAAGGGAATATGGCCGGGGTAACCACTAACCAATCTTTGGATTACACTTCTAGCCCAGCTGTAATCAGAGAGGGCTCTCTCTTTTAGGTTTGTCTCTATTTTATGGAGATTTTAGGCTAGTTATGAAGTGAGGGTTTTCTTTGGTTTTTGTTTGGTTGGGGGATGATTTCTGATAGTTTTGAAATGTTCTCTGCAGGTAAATTAATCCATTGGGCAATGGAGTCTGTGGCTGTTGGTTTCTTGAAATCCTGAGTTGGTGTAGCTGGAATTACAGGGCCTTTATATATTTCGTGAAACAAATTGTAGATTGTGATAATGTAGTGTGACCAACCAGTGAAAAGCAAATAAGAATTTTTCACTATACTGGGATGTGAGAAAGGGATGTATTCCTAAGGAGCAAACTAGAATTCCTGAAACAATAGATCACTGTGATGATATAGTGTGAAAGGTAGCAGTTAAGAATTACACTTTCATTACCATAACTGAAGAAAACATTTATAATAGCTTAGATTGAGTTCAGGGTAATCTGTGATTAAATCCTGGGACTATTCCTTTTCCTTGCTATTAGATATTTAAAACATGGGAAACATGAATGATATATGAAAGATAACAAACATATAACAAAGAGTAACAAGAGAAACTTATTGAGTCATGAGATACGCAGGAATCCTGCAACATTCAGCTATACACCAGCAAAACATCAAGAGACACAGAGCTTTGGAAATTCCATCATCCTTTGTATTAATTCTCTGAAGATTTATAGTAGAAGAGGAGCAGAATAGATATCAAAAGATTTCTTACATCCAATGTCCAACCCCTGCTAACAAATGCGAGGGGGAATATATAGAAGTCTATTACAAAATATCTCAGGCATTGAGTCATCTGAAAGGGAAAATATCTGCATTAACTCGTACAAAGATTGCAGATGAGAAGTTATTACAATCTTGAATGAACTTTAAAGGCTCTTAACTCCTGTCAGAACAATTTTGACCTTTGGAGCTCACGGAGTCGGTTGAGTGCTTTGATATAACTGCTGAAATGACGTGTCTGTGCAGCTGTATCTTCCTGTGGTTTCTCGGCCCTGTCACCTGTGACTGTTGATGCTGCTGTGGTGGCCGAATACTTGTGCTGAGTTGGCTCAGCCTCTTTCTGCATACCTGCTGATGTGTCTTTATCTTCCTGTGTATGAAAATTTAAACATTTTCAAAAAGTAAGATCTCAATTACTGACTTTGATTTAACAGTAATCATATCAACTCTTCCCACACATCTGGTGCAGGAAATTGGTGCTTCAAAATTGACCCCATGGTCTCATCGGCCTCTGTATATTTGTAAAAATGAGGAGGCTCATCAAACAAATGTGTGATCTCATTCATAATAAAAAATAGATTTTCTACCCTGTTGAAGAGGGTCTGCCCTGTTATTGGTCCTGTTTCTGTTGATGAACTTGCTGCCTCCGAAATCTGACTTAGTGAAAAAGTGTTTACTCTCTTGGCATATTTCTCATGTGAGAGAAACTTTCCTGATGGCTCCAGCAGGCTAGGCAGACCTCTCTTTTGCAATGCCATAAACCTGTTCTGAAACTTGTTGATGTCTGCTTGCATGTCCTGGACTCTTCGTTCCAGGGTCTGGATCAGGTTTCTTAATGTCAGGACCCTTTTTATTAGTGAGATAGTCTCTGTCCTATTTCCAATTCCCATTTTAATGAGCTGGGAGCTTGTTCTATAGTTTAGCACATTAATCATTCTAGTGGCAATCTCAGGCATACTGCCTAGAGATGCCCTTGCTCGTTGTATTTCTCTATGTGCTTTTCCAATGAGCGTTATTTTCTCATGGATGGCCTCAATATACTCCCACTGATTTGTAATAGATTGGCCAATATGGCCCCATATGACCCTCTTGAGCTCAGATGTGACTTTGTCTAATGTGAGCTCTTTTTCTAGATCAGTTATCCTTTTCTTGAGGACCTTTACCTCCCTCTCTCTTTCAGCCACTTTCTGTTTGGACTTGTCATATTTTTCATTTATTTTCGCCCGAGTGTCCTTGGCTTGATTTAGCTCAGACATCTGAGACTCCAAAACTTGAATTTCATTCCTCAGCTTTTGCATATCAAGGCTTTCAGCCTGCTCTGTTGTTGGTGCTGAGGTGGATGGTGCTGCCTGCTTTTGGATGAGCTCTTTGTATAGTGTCATCAGCAGAGCAGCTGCATCCTTTTCCTGCCTGAGCTGGGCAAACTCTTCTGTTTGAGGGTGAAGAGTTGCTGGGATTTTTAACATCTTTTTTAATGCTGCCATATCAGCATCCCTTAGCTTCAGGATTTCTTGCATAGCCTTAACATCTTTAGTATCATGCCTAAGCTCTATTATAATTTCTTCCAGAGCTTTGATCCTATTGTCCTTAGCTTGAGAGGAAGCCCTTTCCAACTCAAGCTGTGCAGCAGTGTTATTCAGGCTATTCTGCAGCCTGTAGTTTACTAGGGTCTTGTCTGCCAATGTGGCATAGACCATCTCACCCGTCTGTTTATGCATCTCTATTTGATCCATTGGGTGGATGTCTTTTGACAGGACCTCCAGGTTGGTCATGATGTAATCTGCAGCTGATTGTGGTTGCTGCACTGTTGGTGTAAAATGGCTCATGATCATTTTTCCTTCATGTGCATCAAATGCAGACATGAGCCTTTGCTAGTTGGTAGGAGCCATATTCAGTAGGTGGTTGTAAAGTTGCAGCTTCAGTGGTTCATTTCTTCTCTTGATATCCTTAAACTACTGCTTAATGCTTTTTTCTCCTCCCCTCCTTTGTCCTGAGGAACTCACCTCTCCTACTGCTGCCCTGTCTTGCTCTTGTTGTAAAGAGCTAGCTGAGGCCTCCATGCCGGGAGGCCTGTTCCTGAGGTCTGCCCCATTGGCATCTCTTCTTCAGAGAAGGGATTCAGTCTTTGCCTCTTCTATGGTGATGCAATAAGGGGCGTTTCCCTATCTCTTTTCCTGTTCACGTCCTCCCTTTGAGGGGTTTGGAGGACAGATGAGTCAATTTTTGAATCTTGCCTTGGGGGTGCCATTTGTGCTGGCTACTGCTGGGTGGCCATTGGGGCCTCTGCTATTTATTCCCCCTGTACCTGTTGGTCCTTTTGCTGCTGTTCCTGTTGGGGTGGCTGCACCTGCCCCTGTTGTGCCTGTGGCTCTTCCATATCCTTCTCCTTGCCTTTGCTCTGAGCTTGGCCTGTGGTTTGTACTGCCTCTTGATGTGCTGCAGATGATGAGGCAGCTGCTCCTGCTTGAGGCTTTGGCAGAGCAAATACCTGTGAAGGACATTCCAAGTTAGCCATTTTCAATAGATGCCTTCTAGCTCTTTCATTCAATTCTTCTTGAGTGACTGGTTCCTCCAGTGTGCCCCTTCTCCACTTTGGTTGGTTGGCAAATCTTTCAATGTGGGGCAAGCTCACATGTTCATAGCTAGAGAGCTTGTATTTTAGCCTTCTTAAGGATATGGATTGGTTAGGGTCATAGGGCTTCCAATGGAAACTGGTTTTCAGGCCAAGGCATTCTAGTTTTCTGTCAGCTTCTTTCCAGCCTTCTCTTTTGTTCGAGACAAGGTGGCCCAATTGATTTTTCACCTTTAGCTGTGCCTTCTTGCCCTTACCTGCAAAGTGTACCATATCAGCATTGCCAAATTGCCTGAAATATTCTAGGGCAAACAGTCTCATAGGCACATACTTGGGCAATATGTATGGGCGTAACTCACACCCATATATTCTGATTACGGTGTAGTGTTGGTAAAAGTACCAATCCCCTATGCTGTACACCTTGGATAACTGCAGGATCCTGCATCTCATCAGTCAGTCCTGGAGGAGGTGAGCTTAAGAATAAAGACATGGCTGGATGGATGAAGAGGTCTATGAACTCATAGTATGTATATGGAGAGTAGGTGCTGAGGTGAAACACCGAGGTCCAGTACACCACTGACCTTGGATTGCCTGCTGCATCTGTTCTCTTAATCTCAAAGGAGAACTTCTCATGTTGATAATACAAGATGAGGTGGTAGATGTAGGAGGTGTATCTGAACACCTTCTCTCTAGACAGGTTCAAGAACTGCTCATGCATCTTATCTGAAATGTATGTGGCATAGTCATAATAGAGTGGACTCTTGCCAGGGGAGAACATAGTCATCATTACTAGTACAGTTTCATCAACAAATTCAAGTGACTTGTATCCCAAAACGGCACTGATCATGTACGAAAGATCGATACCCAGTTGATTGAGGTAGCCATCAAAAATAGGAGGGTGCAGCACAGTGTCAAAGTTGGTAATAAACAATTGGTTGAGCTTTAGGATTTGTGCATCTGTTAGCATCTTAGCTCCCTGGTTGATCAAATCCATTAGAGACAAGGGGACCAATTTCTTCTGGGTTTTGAACTGCAGCATCTCTCTAATGGCCTTAGGGGTGATGTAGAATACCACTGCGCCTGTAGGGTCAAGCACAGCCCTTTGCATGGGGTCATAGCAGACAGCACATAGATGAATCAGGTCAGGGAACTGGTTGACCTGAGGGAGTTTGAATATTGGGAGGAAGGAATCCCAAATGCCTAGTATGTCTGTCCCATCCTTATGTTTGGTTTTAAGCTCATTCAGTAGGTGAAGGTGGAACTTGCATTTCGATGAGGAGTCCTCTGAGATTTGGTAGTCTAGGTCTGCCAAATCCTGCCACTCCAGCTCTCTCTGAGGGGCATTTAAGGGAGCAATATTGAGGGCAACTGGTGCAACTGGAGTCTCCATGGTTGTTGGATTCTGTTTTGTAGATAAACTGCTGTTTCTTGGGCCGGAAGAGCACTGCCTGAGTAGAAGAGGAAAATTGACAAATGCAGGGTAACAGGGCAAGTCTGCAGCAATTGAAATACTGTATTAGTCCCTTAAGAAGGCAAGTATTAGTCTTTAATAGACCTTTCTCAGCAATTGAGTGCAGGTTACGGGTTCTAGTTCACGACTGCGCGAACGAAGAATGCGGGTTTTTCACTGAAATTTCAGTCTAAATGGCTCGGCTAGTGAGTTTTGACAATTCAATTTTCAAGAGGGAGATGGGTGTAGGTAGTTTTCTGGTGAATTTAAGCGTTTTCTGTGCTTAAAGTGATTTTTAGCATTTACAGAGAAAAACCAGGTTTCAGAGAAGTTTGCACGGACAAATACCTGGTAAATTGATAGCCTGGGTCGGAACAGCAGGTGGGTAGGCGCGCTGAAGATCTCCTGTTTGTTTTGAGCAGGTTGGTGAAGTTTGGTCGTGAAACGCATGCAGAGAGCGCAGCAATGTTTTTTGCAAAAAGTGCAAAAAACGCGCAAAATTCGACAAAATATGGCTTTTTCGGGTCATTGGCGCCTTTTTTAAATGACGTCAGCATGACGTCACCAGGTGGGTCCGGGTTGGATGACGTCAGCATGACGTCATCAGGTGACGTGGCGGCCTATGACCGGTCCACGGGGGCGGTGAGGTGGCGGACAGGTGGACCAGTGGTGGGCGGGGCGCGCGGTCGTGGCGCTGACACAGGCGGTGAGAGGGCGCTGACGTCGGCAAACAGGTGGCGCGATATCGGACCACCTCCTATACGGCGAGGAATCTGTCAGAGGGGGCTCCGATGGATTTTGGAGGCGACGCGTGGACCCCGCATGACATCAGCGTCTGACAGATATCGGACGATATCTGTCGGACGTCGGGGCCGCTCCAAAATTCACGTCGACCGTCGGATTAAAGGAGCTCGATCGGACGGTTATCGGGTCAGGGATCTGCACGGAAGATACGGTCATCGGGCGGGGATTAAATAATAGTTTTCCTCGGAACTTGCGCCCGGCGGGACCCTTCGGAATATTAAAGAATTCAATGGTTTTGCAATGTGTTTCTTCGTTAAATCACATACAACCATAAACTTTGGGAAAAAGGCGGAAACTATAGTTTACGAATGATTTATTCGCAAAATCGCTGAGGGTACCAAAACTTAGGATAAGAGGGTTTTTCTATGAAATTTTCATGTAAACAGCAGAAATGGGTCCCGACCTTAGGATAAGGCGGGGAAAGTGGGTTTTTAGGCATTTTTCGCTTTTGAGCGGGTATAAGGGTAAAAAAGGGTTTTTTCAAGGTTTTTATGGCAAAATGAAGGATTGAATGGGTAGCATGAGTTCTGATGGAGACAAAGAGGTAAGGCTTGGGTTCTTGAGCTTAACCAGGTGTTAATCCAATTCCCTAGTAGTGAACCATATGGCTATAATGCCAAGGAGGGGGTATTTATACAATGCTTAGGATTTATACACCATGGTGTTATAGTAGTAGGGAAAGGGTACCATAGGGAGTTAAATAATACAAGTTAGAGGTCAATATGGAGGGAGAAGGTAAATGAAGAGTGATATCACTAAGTTTTCTTGAAAACAACTTAGTTTAAAGAGTAGATCAAAATGAAAAGAACTTTACACAAGAAATGTGGCTTCAAAAGGCCATAAGAACCAACATAAAACCTTGAATCACTCTTATAAACACATCTTGTGAAGGGAGGTTAGTAATGAGTGATGAATCAGGAAAAAAGGGAAGTTAGACATGCTTCATTATGTTGTTTTCCTTGTATTTGACTGGAAAAGTTTCAGCTTGGAAGGAACATCACTTCTGCAACCCCATCTAC
This sequence comes from Pinus taeda, assembly GCA_000404065.3. Lineage (NCBI taxonomy): Eukaryota > Viridiplantae > Streptophyta > Pinopsida > Pinales > Pinaceae > Pinus > Pinus taeda. The sequence goes on along the minus strand of APFE031735109.1, from coordinate 18,768 downwards.
CTACCCAACTATTTTGCCTAGCATTTTTTGTTTCTTCTTGGAGGGTGCACTTGGACTTGCAGACCCTTTATGTGCCTTTTCTTTTCCATTGGCTTTTCCTTTGATTTTCTATCTAGCACTACCCTTATTTCTTCCAAGGCCCCAGATTAAGCAGTTGGGAACCTTAGTTTCTCTGCCTAACTACTGATCTGCCAAGATTAAACAGTTTGGACAGATTTCTTTCTCTATTCTACAACAGAAAAATTGAAACATGGCATGATCCAGATTAGACTTTTGGATCATCCATCAAAATTTAATAGACATGAAGGCATGTACACACCTTGCCTTTCCTTGGAAATATGGGATCTTTGAATCAGCAAAGTAGAGCATATTTGGCATTTGAATTTGCCAATCATGAAATATGAAACATATTGGTATAGGTATCCAACAGTTTTAAAAACCTTTGCGTGGGGTACTCACCCTCTGGTTAGAGACAGTTCGTGGGCCCACACCTTGCCTTCATGGCAAGTGCGTACCCCCGACTTTTTTCCCACTGCGAAAAATTCCGGGTACGCGGGTTCCTTGTGGTACACTCGCAGGCCCCCGCGCGTGTGTTTTTGAACCTAAAAGCTCCTAAAAAATGAAATAAACCCCTAAAAAACAATTTGAAACAGATGAAATTGAAGAGTAGGATGATGTGGATTACCTAGAGGAGACGGCACTCGATTCCGACAGACGGATTTTCCGCAATCTTCACGGGAAGTTTCTGACCAAAAGCCCTTTTTTCTCACCCAAATCTCAAATGGTAAAAATGAATTGATGAAAGCCCTTTTTATAAGTTTTTTGAATAAATAAATTGCAAATTTGTTTATGTTTCACTTTGAAAAGGTAATTTTTGCAACATTTTTATCCATTTTAAACAGGTATGAGTAATATTTGAGTTTTTGTTCAGGATAACGGATTTTTCAGGTGAAATCGGCCATTTCAGCGAAAAAACATTAGAGTCACCTTTAAGCTCTTTTCTGACTCCTAAAACATGAAAAGATTGCCGAGTTTTCCTTTTTAAAGTCGTTAAAACAGAACTAAAAAGACGGTCCTCTTACAACCCTTTTCTGACCGTAAAAACATGAAAAGATTGCCAGATTTTTGTCGTTTCAAATTCGATATTGGTCATAAAACGACGTGTCATTGATCACTTTTTTACTTTTTCGGATCAGAGGCACTAATTACGAAAAGTAATCCTTGGTCGTAAAGATCAATCGGTTCTCTCAAGTATTATTTTATACTTTTTCTGGCTTGGGAGACATAAATTTACGAAAAAGGTCAACCTTGGAGTCTTCTTAAGTTTTTTCAGACTCTCTAAAATTAAAAAACGCCGATTTTCTCCTATACTGGACTCGTTAAATTTTGATACTAAAGGACCTGTTCAATTACAAACAGGAACAGAACACTCCTTCTTAGGGTTTGAATTTAAACTAAGTTGGACTCATCCAAAGGATGAGCTTATAATCAAGCAAATGTTATCCTCCTAAAGCTTGTAAAAAATAAAGAGGTACTTGCCAGAAATGGTGGGAGGAAAGAGAGAAAAAAGAGTATGTTTGTCATACTTTGTAACCACTCTTGAACACGACACTTTTATTCACCTGGGTTGGGAAATCCTTTTCCTAACAGTTGATCAAACGACATTGAAATTCCTCAGCCGGTTTCTAGGTATTAACTTTGGGTCAATTGTCACCAAACCATCTGTCGTGTCGTTATGTGTTCAAGAGGTCAGTGCAAATAAGCCATTCATCTGCAAAATATCTGTCATCCATCTTGACCATCCCTAAGTCAGTCCTTGCAACTAAATTTCTTCAAACTTGATCTATGATTTCATGTTGTAGGCTTGCCTACGACGGATCTCTTTTTATCGACTTCAGCTCTTTATCTAGAAAGATGATCTAGAAATCGCCAGTACCTTGGGATCTGCATGCCTCAATGGCAGGTTTCTCGCCTTCAACGATAGGTTGCATCATTGACCTTCGATCAAAGGATTCCGTGACATGTTCGACATCAACACATCTAATCACATCTCATGGATTGTACAGAGTACTGTTAGCGCTCAAATCTGCCTTAGGCTTAAATAAGGCAAGACTCAAGGCCACATCAAACCACGCTCAGCCTCGTAGCTAGCCCTACGAGGATAGGAGAGGGCTCTCTCCAGTTCAAACTCGGCAAAAGGTAATTGAAAAGGCTCGAGATTACTGAATTGATGACTGATTTTAGGCTAGGTATTAAGTACAAAGAGTTTAGTATTGATTTTTTATGATTTTGTTGAAATCAAGGGAAAGGCAATTTTGGGTGCGGGGATGAGGCACAGTTTTTGCAGAGGTCCACTTCGGGCAAGATAGGCAATTGTTTTGATGTCTTAAAGCAGGTGATATGGATAGATCAGAGTGGTGAGAGGCTGAGGAGAGCAAGGGGGTCTCAAGGATTCTCCTTAAACTGAAGAAAACATAGAATATTAAACAAATTTAAAGGTAGAGCATACCAATTTCATGGATTCTACCTTAACACTTCATTTTCTTAATAAAAGAAGATTCAATAGAGATAATTATGCACATACACAACTTACAAGTACTAAGAGAAACACATCGTCAAGACATAAAGCCACATGGATCCCAAATAGTGCTGCAAAACCCTGGTCTTTCCTTTGCCAAAAATGCTAGTAAAATATGTACAATATAGTCTCAAAACTATCCCAAGAGTCCAACCATCAAAATGACTAAGAAGATACATAATATAGGCAAGCTAACACATTTCCTTGCCTCTAGGGGTCGAGCTCATCATTTTAGGAGCTGTTTCAACCAATTGTAAACAAAGTACTAGAGTCTAGGCAGTCAAAACAACTTGCCTCTATAAACTAGGAAACCAATTCATTCATTAAATGATTTGCCTTTTCATGAATGAATCTTCTAGAAGAGATAAATAAGTGGTCATGTCAACATAAAATTACATTAATTACATCAAGGAGGATGAAAAATCCCTCCAAAAGTCAAAACTAGTCAAATGCTGCGTTTTCCTGAGTTGTAGGTGAAAGACTGGCAATTTTCCCTGATGCGTAGCGCGCCATTTCTCTACGCGTAGCGCGCCTTTGGGCCCACTTTTGGGGCCTTCCCAGAATTCAAATGAGGCACACGTGGGCTTGTTGGAAAGGGCTAGCTTTCTACCTTCCAACCCAAGTGGAATTTCTCAATTTGGTGCTAATTTGCCCCTCCAAAAATGCAATCTCCCAAGACTGCTTCCTATGTGTCCAAAAAGTGGCAGAAGGTCATTTTTTGCATGTTTTTTGACCTTTTGGGGGCTCAAAACCTGATGAAATGTCTTGGCAGTGGTTAAGTAGGTGTATTTTGTTATGGAAAATCCACAAATGCTGACCTTTTGTAAAATGGACCTCCGCATCTTCAGGGTAGCGCTCAGTGCGCTACGCGTTGAGGGCAAAAACCTGTTTTTGACAAAAAAAAATATCAAAATTGACCAAAATTGCTCCAAATTCTCTTAATTTTGAGTTGAGGGTGTATCATTGAGTGCCATGCTCCTTCAAGGAGGCTTCAGCCAAAATTTGAAGTGGATCAGGCCTTTTCCTCCGTTTTAGTGCCTTGGCCAATCGTCCTTTAAGTATCTTCATTTTTGCTTTGCACACATGCATGCGGGCCCAATAATGATTTTTCATGTGTCGAAGCAAATCTTTGTCTCTATTAGCTTTCGTCAACAACTTTTCCAAGTGAGTGTTCACCCGGATGAGCATTGATTCCCGATCGATAGGTGTCAAATCACCGGGTCTCTTACGGGCCAATTCCTAGTCTTCACGAATCTTCCGCTGCTCATAAAGTTCATGCTCATCTTCCAACTGTTTGTTGTGTTGCTCTAAGTAGTTGATCACCCATTTTTCCATTTGCAATTTCTTGTGCAGCGACTCATTCTCGGCCCTTTGCTCTCGGATGATCTCCTTGAGCTTTGAGGTAGGAGAGCTAGCATCAACATCAATGATATATGTGTCCTGACCTCTTGAAGGACCCTCATCAATCATGGGCCTCTTTCCCCTGTCCTGGACCTGTACCTGTGCTGAAGAAGATGGCAAGACCCCTTCCACATGATGTGGAGATAATACTCGTTGTGCCGATGAAGTCAACGAGACCCCTTCCACCCCGGGTGGAGATAGTACTCGTCGTGCAGCTGCAAATAAGGCTTTGGGGCCTTTCTAATATGTCACATATGCTGGAGCATCAACATGCTCGGTCTCATGAATGTCAAACTGTTGTGAAGGCCCTCCCTCATCATGGACAATCTCAGGAGGTGGGTGTGGCACCGTGAAGAAGTCGCGAGAAATGAAATCCTCCCATGGAATACCCTGTTGTGCCAACTGATGCATCACTATGATCTTGATCAGTGCATAATGATAATTGCTCTTGTGTTGTTGTGCTAGGATTTTCCTTTGTACCAAGGGCACCATCCTCTCTATATTTCAGCACATGAAAAATGGAATGTTCATCATTCGTACCCATGTGAAATGCATCAACAAACGGATATGGTACGAGTATAGACGTGAAAATCTACCCTCACAAGTGAAATAGCGAATAATGAGCCTCATCAAGGGTGCATACTCATCCCTTAGGAATCTGAAGGGAAAAACAGCAGTTAGGTGTCTCATACATCCAGGTTTGATATATGGCTCATAATGAAATCTGTCTAACTGTTGGCGCTTGTTCCACTCCTCTCCAACATTTGGTATCCCGGTTGCTTGAGCAACAATCTCGGGTGATAGTGTGAAGTCCACTCCTACAAGGTTCACATGAACATTGTGCAAATGTAGGACAAACAAGCGGACTAATTCTCTGTGATGTTGAACTTGTGAGATCCTCTCACAATACTCAGAACATGATAGGTACCGAAAACAGGTCACTGCAAGTGGACAAGCTTGCAAATGAGCCAAAGAGGTGGGCTCCTCCCTGACATGCCGACCACCTTTACCACCCTTGTGATGCCTCCTTGGCACCTCTATCTCCAGTGTTGAATCACGGTCAACACTTTGTTCATAATCTGATTCGGTTTCTGACATGGTTTTGGAGGCAAAGTGACTGAAATGTAATGCTGACTTTCCACCCAATGAACTGTTGTTTGACATTTTCAAATGCTGTCACAAAGGGGATCAATAATGGGCAACCTTGGACAACAAAATACTTTGAAACCCTAGCACAACTAAGTCTTTAAATTTCACACAACAATGTAGGGTTTCAACTTCACATTTTCATGGCATTTTTAACATATTAATCTCTCATTCATCTTGCCAAACCAAAACTAGCCATGGAGGAGAGGCCTACCTAAAGATTTCTTGAGAGAACAGACGATTTGGTAGCTTGCTAGCGGTTTATTGGGCGAAAAACCCAATGCATAGCGCACCTTTCCCAATGCGTAGCGCCCCTTTGGTGTGTAGCACCTGAGTAAAAATATACTAGAAAAGTCGCTCTAATGCATGGCGCGCCCTGGGTGTGTAGCGCGCCTCAGCTGATGCGTAGCGCGCTCCTGAAAACTACCCAATTTGCTCAATGACTCTTGAAATCAACTTTGCAAGGATTCTCTTGGCTTGTGAGAGGCAAATGAGTTGCTAATGAAGAGTGATGTGCTTTTATAGGCTCCCTTTTGATTTTTATTTGCCAAAAAACCTACTTTGTAATGTTTGAATGTTGAGACTTTTTGAATTAATTGGCTCCGACTTCTGGTTTCCTTTCTTTTTTTTTTGAAAAAATTGGTTGAAATGATGATTTCTTCTGAAAATTTTTGCAGAGATGGCTTCGGAGATGCTTTGGCAAAGGAGACCAAGGTTGCGCTTAAACATTTGGAGAATTTGAAATTTTGACAAAGTTTTACAAAAAATGAGATAATGACTTTTGTTTTTCAAAAACAGAGTTTTGAAAACAAGGTGAAAATTTAACTGTACAATGATGAGAATTATTGAAATGATGCTTTATGAAGGACATCCCTCTGACCTGCTAGTCCTTTATGACCTCTCAAGACAAAAATTGAATCAACCCTAGACCTAAGACCTCGAAATTTAAAACAAGATAAATGACCCTTTGAAGATTTTATTCACTCAAACAAACCTAAACCAACAGTGCCAAACAGGAGGGGAATAAAAGACACAAACTCCTCCAGCAGAGTTATGTCATGCCTAACGGAATGCAACATGATCACACTGATGGGACACCTAATTATGAAATGCAAAGAGCTTTGATCTCTGGTGGAGGGCTACTAGACCGACTCTAACAAGTACTTTGAGAACCATTGACATTATTGGTGGTTTCTCTCACACTTGTTAACAGTTTACATCATTGACTGGTAATCAAGTGGTTTCTACCATGTTTGACTTCCACACATTCATTCGCATGGATAGAATCATACTATTTCGAGAATTAGAAATGAAGACCCTGGATCTAGTTTCCACCATCCAGGCTGCAAGGAATTTTTTATTCATTATACTTGGACTATTCATAAACAGATGGCTGCATCCATACTGTGTCTACATGTGTCTATACTTGTGATGTATTACAAGATCATTCCTATATTAGAGCAGTAGTTAGTTTTCTAGTTAGTTTTGATCTGAGTATGGGAATGCCTACCTCAGCGATGATATGATCTCATATATATATTTTGCATTGAATTTTTTTACAGGTTCCAACCGGGCTCTCCACAAGATGATCCTCAAAATGATAAAGTACTTCACTCCCCCTAAATGACAAAAGGAATCCTCATCTACTACAGACTTCACACTTTAGGGGGCAATCTGTTACACAAAAATATCCTCACCATGACCATTTGCAGTCAGTATGGGTCTATCATCACTTATACTGTCCTCCTAAGCAAGTCTCAGACCTCATCTCTTCTTGTCAAGCTCTAAAAATAAGAGAAAGACATTAAAAATCAATAAAGCTCAGGTTCCGCACTTTCTCTCACTTTTACCTGCAGGCCCGCACCCTTTGTTCATGTTACCTGCGTATCTGCACGCTCTGTCTATAAAGGGGCGGGTGCGTACCCCTGTGAAAGTAAAAAAGGTGAAATTTTATTCTAAAAAACTCACTTTGGGTTAATTCTAGATGATTCTAGAAGGAATTTTGACGTGGATTGTTCGCTCCAATATGGTTCATGCATCCCAAAAGAGAAGGAACTAATCCCTTGATAAGAGGAGATATCCCTTTGAAGGAGGGCTTTATCCCTTTGAAGGAGGACCTAATAACTTCCCTCCATTGCACTATAGATTAAGGCATTGGGCTGGTTGCTAGGGGGGTTAGAAGCTGAACATTTTTAAGGGTAAATGCTGATGGAATTGAGACTTCCTAGTTAAGCTTGAGAGGAGAGATCACATACCTTTTGGCTTCATTGGGAAGTGAGTGAAACTTTTCAAAGTAGAGGAGACTTATTGTTGGACCCTAGGAGGAGCTTGTACAACATCAAGGCACGGGTTTTAAAGTTCTTCTTTGATTTGAATTAATACAATCAGATTCATTTTTCTCAACAAATTGTCTTATGTGGTTTGTTTCATAAATTCCTTGATCATTATGATGGATATGCTTTATGACATTGGCTTTTCAGGTGCTATTTAATTTGTTTGCTTGTTTGTGTTTGCAGACTTGCTACAAGGGAGATCATTTGGATCAAAGGAGCAAGGCTTCTAAAAACTTGCATTGGACCCAACGTAGGCCTAAAACACTTGTTTGCCTTTGTTTTTAATTGCATATTTAGAGAAATATAGTTTTTGATTGGCTTGCTTGTCACTAGATATCTTTAGATACTAGGAAGGTCGAGCTTGTCCGCAAAATCGACTCATTGCATGTGACATTAGGCACTTTAACTAGCACTACATGCTATGTCTACTCGTTGGTGGGGTATGCATAAGGAAAGCTTCGCTAACTGGAAGGAATACAAGTGGATGATGAAGCTAAGGTTTGGATACGCTAATACCTAGATGACTGAGAAATATAAAGGAAAGGATGATTTGTGCGAGCACTTGGCATGCTGGACTAAAGCTTGGGGAGAAGAACCAAAGCCAAAATGGGTACATGTCTTCTGTCATACCCTTGATACTATCCTAATTAATTGGCATTTGGAAATAGAGTTTCTCCCTGGGACAATTGAATGGGATATTTGAGGGAAAGTTTCTTGTTAACTTTTAACTTTGAGTATTGGTTTGAGTGAATCGATGAAGCGCTCCAAGTGATTAAGGCTGCTATCTTTTGAACACTTGAAGATCCAGTAGAATGAGTTCATCCAGACAGGAGTACATAGTTTTTCCATGTTCTGGAATGCTACAATGTCATTACAAAATAAGAAGAAGATGATCTGCAGAAAATAAATATTCCAGAGACTGAAAGAAAGCATGAGGTGAATAGCCTAAACCAGAGAACCCTAATATATTAGAACCTTTGAAGACTAGGCAAGTAAACATTGGATCCAATGCACATCCTAAGTTTCCAAAGATATGGGATTACTGGGATGAAGATACAATTCATAAAGTTGTGAATTGTTGGGTGTGGAGCTTTATTATCTTTTGTATTCAAAGGTATCATCGTGTTGGACCCTAGTTCGTAATAAGGTGGCAATGCCGCCTGTAAAATATTCACTATAGAGGGGGTCCAGGGGGGGGAGGTTGCGACCTTTGGGAGACCCCCCTGGCGGGGGGATAGGGGGAAGCACCCCTGAAGCTAAAAATAGATGTAAAATTTCCTTGTAAAATGTTGTAATTTCATATTCAATCTAGGTCATTCATTAGGCATAGATTTGACAGTAGAAGTTATGTTTAATTTAGGGTTTTTAGCCCTAGAAGGCAGCCCCTCGCTATATATGAGGGAATTGTATTGCGTCTATGTAGATCTATATTTTGAGTGAGGAATAGAGAGGAGATTGAGAATGAAGAGGGAATCACAAAGGATATACTGTAGATTGTATCTCTTCAATTTGTTGGATAATATGAAATGAAGGACTAGCTGTTTATCTGCGAATGTAGCCCAAACTGGGTGAACCACGTATATCTGTCTCTCTTTTTTTATGCATTTTCTGTGTTTATATTTTTTCAATATTGTATATGTTTCGTTTCTCTGTAATATATACTCTTTTAACAACTAGTATCAGAGTCGAAGGTCTATTTGGATGATAAAATCATAGGAGAGAAGGGTTCCTGGTTCGAGTGGGAGCAATGGTAGAAGATGGTAAGCTTAGGGTTGAAATATTTAACAGCCAAAACTACTAGCTATGGAAGATGAAGATGGAATATTATCTATATATGAGAGATTTGTACCAACCATTGAGTGGAAATGAAAAGAAGCCGATGAGCATGATAGACACAAAATGGGATATTCTCGACAGAAAGGAACTTGGAACAATACGACTATGCCTAGAGGTGTCAGTAATGTTTAATATTTCAAAGGAAATGACAACAGAGGGTTCAATGTTGGCATTAGATAAACTATATGAAAAACCCTTGGGCTCAAATAAGGTATTTCTTATGAAGCATTTATTTAATATGAAAATGTCAGAAAGTGGATCTATTGATGATCATTTAGATGAATTTAATAAAATAGTTACCAGTTATTTAAGTTCTCTAGGGTAACTTTGGAGGATGAAGTTAGGGCTTTGTTATTTCTTTACTCATTGCCAGAAAGTTGGAATGGTTTAGTTATGGCCATTAGTAACTCTATCTCTAGATCTAGTAATTTAAAGTTTAATGATGTTGTCGATGCAATCCTTAGCGAGGAAATGTGATGAAAAAGCTCCAGTGAGACATCAGGTAATGCTTTGACTACATAGACTAGGGGAAGAAAATGGAAAGGGGAAAGAGCCCAGGATATCGCAATAAGTCAAGGAAAGGCAGATCCAAGTCTAGATCGAGGATAGTGTGTTGGAAATGTGGGAAGAAAGGACACTTGAAGAAAGATTGCAAGTCTCGGAAGGGAAAAGAAGAAGATGTACAACAAGAAAACAATCATGAAGAGAATGTGACAAGTGAGTGTTGCAAGATTCTTTGATTATTTATTTAGAAAATATTATTGATGCCTGGGTGGTAGATTCATGGGCCTCATTTCATGCCACACCTGATAGGAAACATTTTCATGATTATGTTCCAGGAGATTTTGGACAGGTTTGATTCAGTGATGAAAAACGCTGTAAAATAATTGGAATGGGTACAACTTTCCTAAAACAACAAAATGAAAATCAATGGCTATTAAAGGAGGTAAGGCATGTTCCATATCTGAAGAAAAATTTGATTTCAACAAGGTAGTTGGGAGGTGAGGGTGGTGTAACTACTTTCACAGATAAAACCTAGAATGTCACTAAAGGATCCTTGGTAATAGCAAAAGGAGAAAAGGTTGGTACATTATAGTTATGCAATGGTATTTCTATTTCTGTTAATGCTTTAACCTCTACAGGAGAAGATACAACATTGTGGCATCATAGGCTTGGGCACATGAGTGAGAAGGGGATGTAGATTCTTCAGTCAAGAAATTTGCTGCAAGGTTTGAAGCATGTTGATATAAAAATTTGTGAGAATTGTGTTTATGGAAAAAAGAAGAGAGTTAGATTCCTCAGAGTTGGGAAAGAAAACAACAGCAAAAAATTAGAGTTCATGCATATAGATGTATGGGAACCTGCTTAGATATCATCTCTTGGTGGCTCTCGTTATTATGTTACTTTTATTGATGATGCAAATAGAAAATCCTAGATTTATTGTATTTGAAATAAATCTGATGTATTTGATACTTTCAAGAAATGGAAACCTTTGGTTGAAAATGAGACAGGAAAAAGGTTGAAGTATCTCATATCAAACAATGGAGGTGAATATTGTAGCAAAGAGTTTGACAGGTACTATTCAGAGAATGGAATTCGTAAAGAGAAGATAGTTATAGGAACACCACAAGAAAATGGTGTGTCAAAAAAGATGAACAGGACAATCATGGAGTGTGCAAGGTGCATGATATTTCATGCAGGATTGCCTTTACAATTTTGGGCAGATGCTATAGATACTATTATTTATCTAATAAACAAAGGGCCTTCAAGTTCCTTGGATGGTGGTATTCCAGAGGAGGCATGGACAGGTAAAAAGGTAAACTACTCATTTTTAAAAACTTTTGGTTGTGAAGCCTTTGTCCACATTAATAAACAAAATAGAACAAATATTGAGGAAAAATCAAATAAATGTACCTTTATTGGATATGGTGTTAATGATTTTGGTTATTGCTTTTATGATTATGAAAAACACAAAATCATTAGGAGCAAAGATGTCATATTCAATGAAAAGGTTTTGCATAAGGATCAGCTGCAGGAAAAGAAACAGGAAAAAGAAACAAAAGAATACACAGTGCTTGATGAGATCACAAAAAAAGTGATGGTGCCTGAATATCATAATGATGAACATCCAGACCAACAACCACAACAGCAACAGCATCTCAAACACCTGAAAGTGGTGTTCGAAGATCTACTAGGATAACTAGACCCCCTAAACGATACTCTCCTTCATCATATTATGTATTGTTGATTGATTCTGGTGAACCAGATGTTATGAAGAAGTAGTACAGGGAAAAACTAGGAAGAAGTGGGAGAAAGCCATCAAAGAAGAGATGGACTCCTTAGCACATAACCAGACTTGGGACTTAGTCAGGTTTCTTGCAGGTAAAACGAAATTGCAAAATAAATGGGTTTACAAGTTTAAGGAAGAATATGGAGGTAGAAAAAGGTATAAATATAGACTTGTGGTGAAAGGATTTGCATAGAAAAAGGGTATAAATTTTGATGAGATATTTTCTCCTATTGTTAAAATGACTTCAATAAGAACTACTTTAAGTCTAGTAATAGCTAAAGATTTGCATCTTGAGTAGTTAGATGTATAGACAACCTTTCTCCATGGGGATTTGGAGGAAGAGATATGTATGCAATAGCCACAAGGATATGAGGTAAAAGGGAAGGAGAAACTAGCGTGCAGGTTGAAGAATAGCTTGTATGGCTTAAAACAGGCTGCAATGTAGTGGTATCTAAAATTTGATAGGTTTATGTCTGAACAAGTTTATACTAGATGTCACTCTGATCATTGTGTTTATCTCAAAAGGAAAAATGATGACTTTTGGGTGTGGAGCATGATTATTTAGAGGTATTTGTTTCAGCCAGATGTATACCCTAGGAAGTTTGTACACCCATCCACACGGGGGGGTGCGAGGGGGACTTGTCCCCCCCCCCCCCCCGCAGGGGTTCGGGGGGGGGCGATCCGCCCCAGCTGGGGGGTCTAGGGGTCAGCGGTCCCTTAGTGGGGGTTTCGAGGGTAGTGCCCCTGAAGCTAAAAACATATGTAAAATTGCCTTGTAAAAGGATAGTAATTTCTAGTCAATCTAGGCGTTCATTATGGGGTTGATCTGATGGTAGAACTTATGTTTAGTTAGGGTTTTTTTCCCTAGAAGGAAAACCCTCTCTTTGTATGAGGTCATTGTATTGAGGTTGTGAAATAGATGTGTATTTTGTGAGTGAGAAATAGAGAGGTGGGACTGTGAGAGAAAACATAGGATATTATAGCAGATCTGCTATAGGTTGTATCTCTTCATTTTGCTGGATAATAGAAAGGAAGGACTGCCTGTTCGGGGTGGACATAGCCCAAACTAGGTGAACCACGTATATATGTGTCTCTCTGGTTTTTATGCATTTTTTGTGTTTATATTTCTGTTATATTCTATGTGTTCCATTGCTCTGTAATATATAATATTCTAACAACCCGTATCAGAGCCGAAGGTCTATTTGGTTGATAAACTCAAAGGAAAGAATGGTTCCTGGTTCGAGTGGGAGCAATGGTGGAATATGGTAAGTTTAGGGTCGAGAAATTTAACGGCCAAAACTTCTCGCTGTGGAAGATGCAGATGGAATATTATCTGTATCAGAAAGCTCTGTATCTACCATTGGGTGGAAAAATAAAGATGTCGACGGTATGACAGATGAAGAATGGAACCTTCTCGATAGAAAGGCACTCGGAATAGTATGGTTGTGCCTCACAACATCAGTCGCCTTCAACATTTGGAAGGAAACAATGACATAGGGTTTGATTAAGGTGTTGGTGAAACTACATGAAAAACCCTCAGCCTCAAACAAGGTATTTCTTATGAAACGATTATTTAATATGAAGATGTCGGAAGGTGGATCTGTTGCAGAACATTTAAATTATTTTAATACTGTTACAAGTTAGTTAAGTTCTGTAGGGGTAAACTTTGATGATGAAGTTAGAGCTTTGTTATTCTTGTGCACATGTCTAGAAATTTGGAATGGTTTAGTAATGGCCATTAGTAACTCTCTTTCTGGATGTAGTGCTTTAAAGTTTGATGATGTTGTCGGTGCTATCCTTAGTGAGGAAATGTGATGGAAAAGCTCTGGTGAGACATCGAGTAATTCTTTGAGTGCAGAGTCTATGGGAAGAAAAATGGAAAGAGGAAAGAGCTCATGATATCACAGTAAATCAAGGAAAGGCAAATCCAAGTCCAGATCGGGGATAGTGTGCTAGAAATGCGGAAATAAAGGACACCTAAAGAAATACTGTAGATCTTAGAAGGGAAAAGAAGGAGATGCACAACAAGAAAACAATCATGAAGCAAATGTGACATTTGAGGTGTTACAAGATGCTTTTATTCTTTCTTTCGAAAATATTATTGATTCCTAGGTGGTAGATTTAGGGGCCTCATTCCATGCCACACCTGATAAGAAATATTTTCATGACTATGTTCAAGGAGATTTTGGACAAGTCTGTTTGGGTGATGATAAACCCTGTAAAATTTTTGAAATGGGTAAGGTTCTTGTAAAATAGTAGAATGGAAACCAATGGCTACTAAAGGAGTCAAGGCATGTTCTAGATCTGAAGAAAAATATGATTTCAACAGGGCAGTTAAGCAGTGAAGGTTATGTGACAACTTTCACAGATAAAGCTTGGAAGGTCACCAAAGGAGCCCTAGTGATAGCAAAAGTTGAAAAGGTTGGTACATTGTGTTGGAGAGGTAAATCCCCTCTACGGATAGAGGCGATCCCTACTGGCCCAAAAGGGGTCTAGCAACAATCAATCAATGCTACTCTGCAAGTTCCTAGTTGTAATTAACAAGTGGGTAAAGAACACCTACTTGGATTCCAGCGCTATGTTTGACAAAGAGATGTTCCTCTCGCTCCTTCGCTCCAGCCGATCACAATCCTCCACTATCTTCGCGGGCGGACACCTACACAAGCAAAGAGAGAACAAACACAAGCGTAAAATCTACTAAAAACAACTATACATCAGTCAGAAAAGATGTAATTCACATTAATCATTCATAAGACAAATGAGAATGGAACCATAACAGTAGTCATCTATCTTTATTAATTAGAAATAGAGTAAGGTACAACCGAAGTCCTGACGCTGAGTCCTTCTCTAGAGGGTCCAGCCAGCATGTCTCATAAGCATTCACCTTTGAAGTAGATCTCCCAAGTCAAAGAGGTCTCTCTCTCACATACAAGGCAACAAAATCATAACCTTCCTTAAGCTCTATAGAAATCCTCACACAACACACCAAATGCCTACAAAGAGCAGCACTAATGCACTAAGAATTCCTCTATGTCAGAGTCTATATGTTCAAAAACTAGCTGCTCATGGCAATGGTGGAGGCTTATATAGGAGAAGGAGTCTCCATGAACAGTGAAAGGATGAGCTTTCCCCCAAGAAAAGTGGGTGACCAGGCAAACAGACATGCCAGAGAAAGGATGGCGACCTTTACAAAGCTAACAGCCAAGTCTGGAGTCATCTGGAAGGATGGCTATTAGAACAAACTCGCCTAAACAGGATCAGCGCGGGTGCAAAACTGGGCTGGCGCACTGGCATCACAACTCAATTACAAAAGAGGTTTGGTCAGCGCGAACAGATACAAGCGGAGGGCACGCTGTTTATGAAATTCGACCAGCGTGGAAAACCGGTGTGCTTCCGCGCTGGCAGTGCACCAGTTATACTGTCATCCGCCAGTCAGCGCGGTTATTTTAGGAACAGTCGCGATGATCCAACAAACTTAGGCAAAGAAGGCTTTTAGCCGTTTCAGAGAGCATGAGCATGGTGGATGTGATTTAATGACACAGTAGGGAGACTGACAAGGTGGTAGTGACATTTTACTGTGTAACAGATGCCCCCTAAAGCATGAAGCCTGAGAGAGTGGGAGGGGTGAAATGCTTTATAAAACTGCTAGACCGGAACACCACCAGGAAGAACCTGCACGTAGATACAACTGATATTTCAACTACATGTAGTCTAGGCATGGGCGCAGCCATCCAAAAGACATATGAAGAAGGTCTGTGGTATGGACGCAGCCACCCAGTCGAAGAGACCATGATAATAAGAGGTATGGTCACAACCATCCTAAAAGACTCAGGTATGGGCGCAGCCATCCATCAATGAGTCATGTAATGATGATCCACAAAATCGCAACCTGGCCCACAATGAACTAGAACCAGGGTCTTGCGCTCCATCCAAACCCGAACAAAGTACAAGTCCAAACATGTGAATATAGGAGTCGAGGTCGAACATGCTTGAACATCTTCTGATTACCAGCCAATGATGAAAGATGTTAATAGACGCAAGAGGGGCCACCAATGATGACGATGGTCCTCAAGGTACTATAGGTACAATCCATGGCATGCGAATGAATGAGCTGGTGTCGAACACCCATAGAGTCATTCGATCGAAGGCCAATGATGAAAACCTTGTGTCAAACACGAAGAACCTGCCATTGAGGCATGCAGGCTCCAAGGTACCTGAAGGGAGTCTCTAGGTCACTCCTGGATAATGAGCTGAAGTCGACAAGAAGTGATCTTTATCGAAGGTGGGCCATAATGTTTCCCACATCATCGACACGAGACGGAAAGAGACAATATGTTTTGTGTGAAACATCAGAGGGAGGTTATACTTGTAGAGGCCAACTTCTCTTGAACATATTGGTGGCACAATGACGGATTTGGCAGTATTTGGGGGTCAAATGATCAGAGGTTGTGATGAAAGGGCAATGAGCAGATGAACGGCCAAATAGGGTAACCCAAACCCATGGAGGCAAAAGTGAAGCGAGATGAGATGTCCCCACCCAGACACGAATGCAAACAGTGCCATGTTCAAGAGCGACATACTGTCGATGACGACGATTACGGTTCCTTTATTTCCCCCACCATTTCTAGCGAGTACCACAATTATTTTTGGATGACAAGCTTGACGGGGATAGCATATGCTTGAAGAGCGTCATTTCGACAAAGCCCGATGTCATTAAATTTTAACGAGTCTGACAAAGGAAGAACTCGGCGTCGTTTCATGTTTAGAGAGTTTGAAAAGACAGCTGAAAAGAAAACTCCAGGGGGGTGCTTTTTCGTAAAGTTGTGTCTCTCGAGCCCGAAAAAGTATAAAACGATGCTCGAAAGAACTACCCGATCATTACGACTGAGGAGTACTTTTCGTAAATAGTGACATCGATCCGAAAAAGTAAAAAAGCGATTGATATCACGTCGTTTCGTTTCCATTAATGAACCTAAAACGACAAGGGTCCGACAATCTTTTCACATTTTATACGGCGAGGAAAAAGAGTTTAAAAGCAACCGCCTCTTATTTACCTTTAACGAGTCAAGAGGAACAACTCAGCAATCTTTTCATCTTTAAACAGTCAGAAAAGAGCTGAAAGAAGACCTCCATTTTTATTCTCTTTAGCGAGTCAAAAAGGAAAACATACTCGGCAATCTTTTCACATTTTATGAGTCAGAAAAGAGCTTAAAGGGGACTCATCCTAGAGGAACGAGTGGTATAAAAGGTAGCAACTAGTTCCAGCAATGGTGGAACTGCTCAAAACATGTAATGGTCAAGAGGCTGGCTAACAAAACCACTCATCATTGTGGTTCCTCAGGAAAGGATAAACAACCAAGTGAGAGCATATGATTGGAGCGAAAGAGATGGTAGCAATGGAATGAAACAACCAAGGCTCATCTAGCAGAATTCAGCGGATAAAAATGGCAATCACGAGATGTAAATCGGGTATGGGTTCATTTCTACACAAGCTTGAACCATGGAGAACTTTGCTTGGATTCGGTTTCATGTTTACACAAGCTTGAAACGAAAAACTATGCTTGTTATAAGTTCGCATGCCCCCAGCATAATGATGCAAAATGGAGTAATGCCCCCGCTTCTTGCATTCAAACAAAAGTGGATGGAATGAAGGTTCACTTCGAGATCTAGAAGACGACTTGGAGTTTACGAGATCTTAAGCAAAAGACTCGATTTGGAAAGGGAGTTGTTTCATTTTTTAATGAGGTTGACATAGTAAAAGAACTATCCTCATAACCCTTGTTTCATTTTTTAACGAGATTGACACAAGATCAGGAACTATGCTCGAAAAATGTGATTCATTTTTTAACGAACTTGACTCAAGAGAAGGAACTATGCTCCGCCCAAACCTAATTTCATTTTTTAGGGAGCTTGACATAGGAAAATGAACTATGCTCCAACCGAACTTCATCATGATGAATAGGAAGTCGGGGCTTCCGAGAGTGGCACTCCTGATGGGAGGTCAACGTCTCGGAAGTCAGGACCCAATGCCCCCAGGACACTATGCACGATGGCGGCATTGCTGGATATAGGCATGGGAGAGGTGGCCACGTAGTTGATCTGGGGTGAGACAGATGCAATTGGTGGGTGAGAACCAAGAGGGAAGGACAATGGTGCCGGAGGGGCTCGTGGACGAGCGAACGATAATTGGTCGATCGTCACCATTCTTCCGTCGTGTGGAAAGAAAACCACACGGAAAAGTGAAGAAACAAGGGCTCCCATGGCATACACATAGTCCCACGGACCAAGGAGAAGAGAGAGAGAGGGTCTAAAGAGCCTTGGGGTAACTGAGACGTCATATAGCAGTCTTGCTCCCAAGTATAGGAACTTTGGAAGGATCCCTAATGGTTGACTCATTCCTCCGTCAAAGCGGTGAGATTCGATTGCGACAGGTACAAGCATAGGGAACCCAAAGCTGCCAATAAGTAACGGGCAATAAGATATAACCGATGTCCCTCATCTAACACAGTCCAGTAGCGCCATAATGAGAAAGCATAGGCGGTGACCCAGAAAGGCACATGGGATGGAAGGGGAGGGGTAGTCAAACAGCTCCAATCGAAGGAAATGATCGAACTACTTGGTGGGGGAACCATATGGTTGCCCCCCTGCTTGGGGGGACCGAATCACAATTCTCCGGAGAGGCTGGGATGGGAAAACCATCATCAAGCTTAGGAGAATCTGAGGAGACGAGAAGAACATGGGAATGTTTCTCTTCCGAAACAGAGTGGACAACATTCTGTCCGAATAATGGCTGGTCTGGAACAGGCTAGGCACAGCCAGGTTCAGGAAGAGGGGCCTGGACAAGAGGAGAATGCGAACCAATCTCGTTGTCGGGAGGTGAATGATCTGCAGCTGCAGACAGACGTTGATATCCAACGGGGAGTTAGGGTGGGGGAGCTGGGAGACTTTCCAAAACAACGGAGGATTTACCCATGAGTGGACAAAGGTGAAGGGGATGATTGCCTTCACAAAGTCTGCAGGGGATTCGAATCTTCCCATTTCCCTTACCATTCCTAACTGATGAGGTAACATCGCCGTGAGCCTCAGAGGACGATGAGGGGCAGGCCAGGTCACGAGACCATACTTCTAAGATCCTGGGGATGCCAGGACAATCACAAAGAAGATGGTCCTCCTTGCATAATCGG
>APFE031735084.1:0-19351 GCA_000404065.3 Pinus taeda | reverse complement strand
CGTGGCTACTACAGCAATTTATTAATAAAAGAATGAAAATTTACATAAGCTTCTCTCATGCACGGTTAACCTACAAATGACCCTCCATGCGCTTAAAATAGAATTCATGGACCAATCGGGTGTCAAGCCACGGATCAAGTGTCGGTAATACCGAGGAGAGAATGAACCGTCGGATCACTACATATCGTGACCGTCGGATTGTAAGTTACAAATTGTACAACGGTAAAGAAACACACTTTACCTAACTCTATACCTAACTCTATACTAGACCAAGTTGAACTTAACTATTTCCTATGTGTCGGAATATCCTAACACACAGTACCGGGGTGCTAACTTAGCACAACCCCTCCACTGTAAGGAACTTTTTTGGGGCTTTACCCTTAGATATACATGATCTCCAAGCTGAAATTCTTTGTATGTCATTTTTTCATCTGCATACATTTTTTGCTTGTCCTGGGCAACCCTTAGATTCTGTCGAACTTTCTTAATGACTTCCTCCATGTATGTTAGCATGTCGGGACCCACTGCTAGTTTATTAACAGGGTTATTCTAGTCCATGGGTACTCTGCACTTTCTTCCATATAACACCTCAAAGGGGCTCATACCCAATGATTCGTGATGTCCATTATTATATGCAAATTCCACGAGGTGGAAGTAATCATCCCACTTATGTGGTTGTTGCATCACAAACATGCGTAGCATGTCTTCCAGCACTTGATTCACCCATTAATTTTGTTCGTCCATTTGGGGATGATAAGCATACTAAATTGGATTTGGGTACCCAATCTTGAAAATAGGGCTTTCTAGAATATGGATGTGAATTTCACATCCCTGTCTGAAATTACCACCTTGGGTATACTGTGCAGGTGAAAGATTTCCTTCATAAATATGTCCTTGATTTCCATGGTTTTGTATGTGGATTTCACCTATATGAAGTGTGCGATCTTGCTCAATTTGTCTACTATAATGATAATTGAGTCATGTTGTTTCCTAGTGTGGGGTAAACCTATGATGAAGTCTAATGATATGGTCTCCCATTTCCATTCTGGAATGGGTAGAGGTTGTAAAAAACAAGTGGGATGTTGATGCTCTGCCTTCACCAATTGACACTCCAAACAATTGGACAAATACTCCGTGACATCCTTCGTTAATTCGGGCCAAAAATACCCTTTCTTGATGGTTGATAATAATTTCTGTAACCTGGGTAGCTCGCACAAGGTTTTCAATGAAACTCATCCATTATTAATTGTTTAACAACACTTTGGTTAGGAACATAAATTCTATTTTTGAAGGTAAGGATGTCATCAAGACTTATTTCGAAATCTGATTTTTCTCCTTTTAACAGAGCTTCCTTTGTTTGTTGCCAAAGAAAAGTATATTCTGGATCCTTGACCAATGCCTCCTTTATGATTTGAGTGTGCTTGACTGATTCGAGCCTCATAAATGCAATGTACCTTCCTACTCAATGCATCGACCACCCAATTTTCCTTCTCTTTAAGATGCTTCATTTCAAAATCAATCTCACTTAAAAATGTCGTCCATCTGTCATGTCGGGCATTTAGGCTAGACTGGTTGAAGAAATTGGTAAGGTTGTTATGATCTGTTAGTAACAAAAATTTCTTCCCCAACAAGTAGTGTCGCCACATTTTAAGTGAATACACTACCACTATTAATTCAAGGTCATAAGCGGAGTATCACTCATACTCCAATTTCTGTGATTTGTAAGAAATAACTTTACCTTCTTGTGTCAGCACTCCGCCAACACCTTCTTTACTTGCATTCATGCAAAGCACAAAGGACTTTTCCAGATCTGCTACTTTTAGCGTAGGTGCGGTGCTAAGTAGGTGTTTTAATCTTTCAAAGCTTTGTTGGCATTTGATTGTCCATTGAAACGTGTGTCCCTTTTTCTGTAAGGAAGTCATTGGAAAATCAATTTTTGAAAACCCTTCAATGAACTAACGGTAGCACCTGGCTAAAACCAGGAAGGATCTGATATCAGCGACATTCTTTCGAGCAGTCCATTCCATAATAGTTTTGATCTTCTTTGGGTCTACCACTATTCCTTCTATTTATATAACGTAACCCAAGTTTGGATCTGATCTTTTAAAAAATCACATTTGCTAAATTTAGCATATAACTGATTCTCCCATAAAGTTTGCAGCACAATTCTCAAATGTTCTTTGTGTTCATCTTGATTTTTAGAGTATATCAAAATATCATCAATAAAATTTAACACAAACTTATCAAGATAGGGCTGGAAAATATCATGCATTGAAATCATAAAGGTAGCTGGGGCATTTGTGAGGCCAAATGGAAACACTACGAACTCATAATGACCATAACGAGTTTGAAATGTAGTTTTGTATATGTCCTCCTCCTTTATCCTTATCTGGTGGTAATCGGATCTTAATTCGATTTTTGAGAATACCTTGGCTCCCTGCACTTGATCGAATAAATAATCAATACGTGGCAAGGAAACTTATTCTTGATGGTCATCTTATTTAATTGACAATAATTGATACACAATCTCAATGTCCCATCTTTCTTTCGTACAAATAGTACGTGAGCTCCCTAGGGGTACACACTGGGGCAGGTGTACTTTTTATCTAGAAGCTCCAGAAGCTACATTTTGAGTTCTGTCAGCTCAGGTATGCTCATGTGGTAAGGAGCCTTGGATATCGGGGCTGCACCCGAAAATAGTTCAATGGTGAAGTCAATATCCTGCTTGGGTGATAAACCAAGAATAGATTCAGGAAATACGTCAACAAATTCCTGAATGATAGGAATATTTTACAAGGAGGTCATTTTATTATTGGAGTTCGTAAATCCTACTTGAACAACATATATTTGACATCCCTTCCTAATACACTTTCCTAGCTGACTAGCAGTAATAGGGCGCAATTTGGTATTAGTCTTGATTCTTTGTAGTTCCCTCCTTTGTCGTGATTTTGAAATAAAACTGATAGTTTTCTATTTGCAACCAACCAAGGACCAACATTTTTCCAACCAATCCATTCTGATTAAAAGGTCATATGAACCCAAAGGGAGAATGTTGAGGTTCACGTGAATGGGCTATCCTAAAATGGTTATGGGACACTGTTATGTTTTGGCAACTACCTTTCTTTTTGCCCTAGTTGTTAGTTGAACTAGCCAAGGTTTTGGAAATTTACTGGTTTTTAGTTGACAATTTTCTACCACTTTAGGACTAACATAACTTAAGCTAGCACCGGGATCAAATAAAATCGAAACATGTTTCTTAGAAATCATACCTTCACATCAAATCATGGTGGGTTGATACTCTGCTTGATGATCATCCAGGGAAGCATTAATTCTAGGTATGTTCCTCGCCACTTATCCAATAGTGGATGCTTCTTGCATGTTTGCAAGTTGTTCCGTTCTTTCCTTATGCAGACAAGTTTTGTAGTAATGGGGTTCTTTGCATCCCCAACATTGCAGAAGTGGTTTTGACTGTTGATCATTATTGAATTTATTAACCCCTTCTAACAGTCTATTTTCAGAAAAGACAACCTTGGGCCAGTTCCTTGCTATGAATTTATAGAGACTCTTGCTATAAATTTATGCTATTAGAAAATTTTGGATGTCTACTTGGAATCATACTTCTTCCCTTCTTATTCATCCCTACTTTAGATCCTTCATTTTTCTGTTTCATTTGCTGGTAACATATGTGGGATTTTTGTACTGCAACATCCATTGTTTTGGGGTAGTCAAACTCAAGTTCCTCCTTCATGAAATTGGGTAAGCTACTAATGAAACGCTGAATCTTGGCTCTCTCTTCCTGCATATAAGGCACATAGCACATAAGGGAGGTGAATCGAGCCACATACTCATCCATAGTTAAGCTCCCTAATATTAATTCGTGAAATTCCTTTTCTTTCTCATCATAATAACGCTCAGTTAGATACTTTTCTTTAAAATGTTTTTGGAATTCATTCCACGTCACCTGTTCCTCATCAATCTTTCTTACTATTTTGATTTCTTCCCACCATAGGGTTGCCTTACTTCTTAACTAATAGACTCGCAAGTGTTCCTTCAACTTATCTGTGTATTCATAAATCTAAAAATATTTACCCATATCAATTAACCAAGCTTTCACTACTTCTTCAGATTCCCCTTCGAAGAGTGATGGTTTAATCTTTTTGAATTCTCCTCGAAAAACAAACTTTTGTCTTTTTGTTTTGCACTGGTCGGAAACATTATATGAGCATCCTTCTTCGTTCTCCATGTGTCTCTCGCCCGATTCAACATTTTCCTCACCATGCTGAGCTATTGGGGTCTTTTCTCTGTCCTCAGCACTAGGGTCTGGATGTCGTTGGTTTCATCGATTAGACAAACTTCTGAGAATCCTCTCCTATTCCAGGCATAATCTTTCATTGTCTGTTCTTAAATTTGTCATCTCAACACGTAACTTCTAAACAATTTTGAGTAAAATTGCATTAGCTTGACGAGTCTCCTCGCCCAGCTGTATCCAAATATCACGGTTAGCATTGACATAAGCTAGTTCTGGAGTATTGGGCGGTCTTGAACTTCTTTGCATTCCGCCCTTTGTATAGAGATTGTCTCTGTGTTCATATATGCATTTTATTTAGTTAGATTTAAGAAATCAAAGTCATTGAATATATATATATATATATATAATATATATATATATTATATATATAGATATAGATATAGATATAGATATAGATATATATATATTATATATATATATATAATATATCCCAAAGAGTCTCAGTGTATGAACCTAAGCTCTCATACCACTTGTAACAGTTTAAACATTACAAAAGACATAGTAATTTTTTTTTTAATTTACCAGGCCTACTTACCAATTATTTGACCCCTCTCTAGTTTATTCCCCCCCTCTAAATAGGCTAGATTCCACATGAATACCATGGGTTCTAAAAAATCCTGGTAATTTGACCAAATCAAATTTACCTTAACTACTCAGTGAAAATTTTATTTTATTTTATTTTCATTGAGTCAAAATGTTTACATAACATAATAGGAAAGGAACACACTCAGGTAGAGAGTACCTCTAATAAAAAAAAAATTTCAAATTATTTAAAATAAACCAAACTCATGCTTATAAATATTGTTATGGTAGTTCAAGTAAAATTGGGGTCATAGAGTCAATTTATAGTCGGTGGTTTTTGGGCTCCATGCTTTGAAAACCCATGGTTATCTATATATATAAAACCAACCTAGTCAAATGGCAAAAGGGATCAAATCTCTCGGGATGCAAACATTTCCTCTTGTTTCACTCAAAAAAGACATTTGCACCCTGAGATATTTGATCCCTCTAGGGGTTTGATGGATCCAGAGTTAAGATAGATCTAAGTTGGTTTTAATTGTGTCGAATGCTCTCTAGGCCAATATGGAAGAGTTGTTGTAATGTCATGTCCTGTTATGTAAACATTTTGACTTAGTCAAACTTCATAAAAATAAAAACAAATTTAAAAATAATAATTAAAATAAAATTGAGGTAAAATAGCCAATTTACCATTGGTGATTTTTGGGTTCTAGGTTTTGGAAACCATGGATTTATTAATATTATTCTTATGTAAGAAGGAAAATATATATATATAAACCAATCTAGATCCATCTCAATTGTGAATCTACTAAGTGGATAGAGGGATGCAATTTCTTGTAAACCTATTCTAGAGTGAAAAGAGATTTTATCCCTTTGGACTTGGTAGATCCGAAGTGACGATGGATCTAGGCTAGTTATGTTTTTACTGCGCGGATAGACGATCTCCAACCTAGTATGGAACAGATGCTGTCCAGCTATGTAAACATTTAGAGTCACTCAAATACAAATAAAATAAAACTAAAATAAATAAAAGAAAAAAACAAGAATCATTTTGAGTCAGTAAAATAAAAATAAGATAAAACTAAAATAAATATAAGTAAAATAAAAAGGGTCAATTTACCATTGCCGATTTTTAGGCTCCAAGTTTTGACAACCCATGGTTTTTCCAATGGATTTTTTATGTAATGTAGCCTATTTAAAGGCATGAAGATTCCTTTCTAATTTAATTTTAGGCCAAGAAGAAAAATAATAAAATCAATCTCTCTCTCACACACACGTATCATTATTATTATCCAATTTTAATATCATGTATAAATGAAATCAACTTTAATCTATCTTTATTATCCAATTTTAATATCATGTATAAATGAAATCAACCTCGATCTATCTTTAAATACAGATCTATCAAGCATCGACATGGATCAAATCTCTAGAGGTGCAGAGGTTCCCTGAAGTTTTACACTCAAAAAAGAAGTTTTCACCTTCAATATTTAATCCCTCTCAACTCTTGATAGATCTAGTCTAATTGGTATAGAATATTTTTTAATATATTTTGTAATTAGTAAAATATATGTTTATAATGTTAAAATAAATATATTATGTAAAATAGCAATATAAGTTATTTTTCATTTATAATTTTTAAGTTAGTAAAAGTCTTTTAATTTTATAGGTGTGGTAGGATGGGGATGGATATTACTCAATCCTCATGGATTAATTGAAATTAAGTATGCATGGGGGTTAGAAAACCAACAACTAGGTTGAAATGTATGGTCTTCTTCAAGGTCTTTACATCACTGTTGATAAAAGCATTCAAAACATTATTATTCGTGGAGACTCGCTAGTCACAATTCAATATCTCATTAAGGAAGGTAGCCCTAAGGACAATTCCCTAGCCTTGGTACTTCATAGAATCAAAGACCTAATTGCATTCTTTTGTTCTAAAGATCTCTTTCATATTCTCAAAATCAACAGCATGGATGTTGATTCTCAAGCGAATAAATCTTGCTCTATAGAGGAGGAAAATCTTGAAATCAATGATTCAATTTTTTTTTCATGTCCAATCCCCTAATAAGATATGCTTATGATCTTATGGTTTCTCCCTGGAACCCTCTATAGGAATTTTTGTACCCTCATTCTAATCCCACCTCCCCTTTCCTATCCCCCTTATCCTCCCTTCCCTCTTATTCACTTTCCCTTCCATTACACCATTGTTTATTTCCTTGTTAAATTTCATGACGGCTTTGCAGTTGGTCTATCCGTGTGTGGAAGTGGTTTCCCTGATGTGGCATCATATGCGCTTTCTCGCCATGCATTAGAAAATCCTTCCTTTTCGCATGCTTTCCATTATGGCTTTCATCTACTAAGGCCTCAGAATCAACCTCTACTCAAAACCATGATGAATCTATCTGGTAGCTACATAGGTAAAAATAATTGCAAAATGATTATAATTGTGTGAATGGATAGCCATATGGATGTTAAATTCACCTTTAGTTGGGATCTAGCCCCATTCTCTCCTGAAATTGTTCTTTTATAGATCCACCACCTTTGTGGCACATTTATTTGGTGAATGCTCTGCCTTTAAATTTCACTGTGGTGTCTAGGCATGCATTTAGTGGGAAGCTCTATGAAGAGCTCGATTTGTGATTCCAGGGTCTCATTCTGAGATCAGTGAAATTGTGGGCTCGAAACTCAATCTTGTGGGAAGTTTGGCTCAAATGGATCTCTAGATCTCAAGCAACCTTGGCAGCGCCTATCATCATTAATCATAGCCAGTTGAGGGCTCATTTATATGAAGGTAACTCTTGGCTCCCTGGGTTTTATTTGACAACTTGTAGAAGGCAGGGCCTGGTTGGAAACCCATACAGAATAAGCTTTAATTTTGAAGCTCTAAATATCAATTTAAGTTTTATAGTGTTAGTAGAGTCTCTGCTGACAACTGGTTATATATATTTCCCTTTCAAAATTTTATGGATGTCTCTGGCTCGAAAAAATCCTGTTAATTTCAAGTCTTTTGACCCTCAAAAGATTTTCCTCTGAGTTGAGGACCTGAGAAAATGATACTTTGATCAACATGGTCATTGCATAAATGGGCTTTTTTTAGTTGGGACTCTCCATCTCAGCCTCCTCTTTCTAGTTCCTAGATTTGTCTTTGTAACTTAGGGTGTCAGGCTCCCTCTTAGCTTGTTGCATGTAGTCCCCCAACCATTTTATTAGTATGAACTATGGCTCTAATTATAAGACTACTTTTTCCGATAGTCCTTGTTCCCATTACCTTCCTGCTCATGAAGCTCTACAAAAAGTTGATTATGACTTGCATGTCAAATTCTGCCAAATGTATCACTCACAGATTCAGTGTGCTGATAAGATTTTGGTTCTCCAACAATAGATTTCAAAATTGGAAGGTTAGGTGGATTCTCCCAGGGTTAATATAGCATACCTCAAGCTCAGTAAAGATGCTCCTTCAGGTCATGCCCAAAATTTGGAAGGTCATGGTAAGAAAGATATTGACCTCAATAGGACAACAACTGAAAGTGAATAACTGATATGCATATTGCTCGCTTCTTGTGTCTTTTTGATGTTTTTATAATTTTGTAATCCTTCTGAATTAGTTTATTTTCCCTCTATTTATGAGTCGGTTTTGAAACTGTAATGGATCAACAACCTGGTAATGGTATATAGTTATGTAATGGATATTTTGTCAAAATGTCTATGAGATTGTTATGAAAAATTGTATTGTAATCAATCATGTATTTATTGCGATTGAGCACAGATTTAATACAATGATACTCATTTTTGTTTAAAAAAAAGTCACTCAATTATATATGAAAAATATATATGTACAAAAATTATACATTAGTTTTAGTGGAGGAGTGCTACTTGTAAAACTAGGTTCTCCATTAGCTCAAAAAACTATTGTTTATTGTTGTATATATTTAATTGGCTAGCTAAAGTTTTGTCAATATATAAGTGCCTTACAATTATCAACTTACACTCCCACCCACCCCCTTGGAGCTTCCAAGGCAAGTGATAGGTGTTACTTTCATTTAACTCGACCTCCGTAATCCTGTCATGCAATTCGAGTCACAAAATTCCTTAATGTCCAACTTCCTTAAATCTAAAAAATGATGCCACCATCATGCCCGACTTGTTGAGATATTTTCGGTGATATAAATTTTTCCTCAATTCAACTTATAGATCATATGTTATGGCCATTCAAACTTGAATCCTTCTAAACCTTGCCATATCAGTTAACACTACCACGTGGAAACCCCATGTCACTTGGTATGCCCCATGGCACATGTCATGTCATCCTTTGCTTGGGCCCATAAGCCCATGCACTTATTCTATTTTGTGGCCAAATATTTCATTATATGAAATCTCGGCCTCAACCCATTTTCTTCGGCTTACTGCATAAATCACATTGTAAACCAACCTCGAAGTGAGATAGACTTATTAATGTCTATTGCCGAGTGAGAATTCCTGTCTCTTAGCCTAGTCAATCTTGGTCTCTTTCAGCACTACCATAGCACTACCACACTGAGGAACCGGGAGCTCCCGAGACATTAATATCTCCATTAATTGCTTGGGAGACCTCGCATCTCTCACCCCTCGTCAATCTCAATCCTTTCTTATAATGTACCTCTCCTTTCCTCTTAAGATTTGAGGACCCGAGGTTCCAAGATGATGTCATCCTAAGGTGATGTCACTCTGATGTCATACCATCCATGAGGCCACTTTCAAGGATGCCACATGTCATTCATTTTAGGCCACTTAACCCTTCAATATGGCCAAGTATGATTACCATGTGTCATGCTACTTGCAGGCCACATGTCTCCCCATCCTTATCATTGTGCCACCTCATCCTTTGGCTTGGGTCCCACCGGATCCTAGCCATATGTGCGAAACATAACTTTCCCATTATAATTTTTCATTAACCTTTTTGGTGGAGCCCGACCTTCATCCTCCACATAATCTAACCTCGACCTTCATCGAGACAACACTATGGTTCTCTTCCCCAAGGACTGCCTTTGGAATGTGAATGTATTTGTATTGCGACAATAAAAACTTTATGCCACCTTCTTTTCTCTCTTGCTTTGCTCCCAATTACTAGTGCACTTACAATAATTAAGGCTCTCTTTCTAAAGGGACAACAATGTGACAAACTTTTGTTTATTTTTGATGGAGAATAGATTATGTCTTGGTTCCCGTCCTTCAGGCCACACCAATAGAACCAGTGCATTCTTACTTTGAGGTGAGAATGAGAAAGTTCTTGTTATGAAATGGGGTTTCTCCTCTTTCCAGCCTCTCAACGCTTAACATATTTTACTACCACTCCCAAGCTTTTCCATTCTAGGGAAAACCCTCGACACTTAGAAGTATTTAGGGGTGGTTATCCCTCTAGAGATTTACATATGTGTTTATGTATTTATATTAATTGGGATGCACTCGACACTCAACCTTACCAGCCTATCCCTCTTGAGCTTTAATAGTTATGTTGTCGCTCCTAAAGAAAACCTTGGATTGCTTACAAGACCAGTGCCTGGGTACATCTAAATCGGTGTGTCTCAAATGATTCTCAAACAGGAGGAGACATCACCCATATTATATACATAGATATAAGAGGCATGAGTTGGTTCTTTCACCCAACAATACAGGTTAGGTATTTCAAGATTTCTACACATACAGAATTCCCAGAAATATAATAGAAAATAGTGGAGGTCGAGCACTTCAAAGGCTTACTATTTAATTAGCTTTATGGAATAAATGAGAGAAGACAAAGAGAAGGGATAACTCAAAATGTAGAGCTCAAAGCACCAAGAATTTTATATTAAAAACATTAGCCTGAAACCATGAGATTTATCTAAGTTACAAGTAGATATAATGGAATGAAAAGAAACTGGATGTTGTGATTCATGTACTGTAGATTAAATATATAATTTCAACCCATCAAATATGCATGTGCATTAACATCTCAATGTAAATGAATCTGTAGGCAAGTATGAACTATTCTAGCATCTATTGTTACATGAATTGAGAGAAGAAAATAGAAAACATGGATGAAAACGGGAAATAACACACTATAATACTTCAAAGAGGAAATCACCACTCTTGTGATATTCTGCAAGATCTATGTAAGTTGTAGGTTTTAACCCTATAGAGAAATTACCTACATTCGAATTCTAAAACACAGAAAATAAACAATGCGAGAGCATAACACATAAAACACATATAGACAGAGATTTTCCCTTGGATCCCAAAACTGGGACTACCAACTTGATTTTTCATATGTTCCTTTCAATGTTACAATACATATTTATACATGTCGAAGCATCCAATACCATGGATTGAAAACCATCGCGTCCAAAACCATGGACGGAAAACCATCGCATCCAAAACAATGTGCGAAAAGTCATGCACAAAACCATAGGTAGGTCCGCCCAACCTAACATAGGGTCCAAAAACAAAAATTTTTGGGGCACTGCCCCAAACCCCATAGAGTGGGGTTACCTGCACCCCTCAAACCCCCTGTGACCCCCCTACTATGCAATCGACACAACGAAGGGGGGGCTTCGTCCCCCTTCTAACCCCCGGTTGATTACGTGGGTTAGTTGTGGAAAGAATATAACAAAACCCAACATAAGTAAGTGATACAATCTCACAAAAATATCAGCCTTTCTCTGCAGATTTGTGAACCTTTGTTTAGTGTTTCTACCCCCTATTTATAAGAAGAGGGGGTGTGCTATCAATCATGATACAATACAAAATTTCCTTGGGCTGAGTCTCAACCATCACATCAACTTGCTATCTTGGCCAGGGAAGGCTCTGTGTCCAAAAAACATCTCAAAAATAGTAATTTCCTCATAAAGGAAAGCACATCACAAGATTAAAAAACAGATGAAACATTAATGTAATATCATTACTTTGGCTTTAGGCTGCATCTAGTTCGTGGTATGGTCTCATGTGCTGCTTAGCTAACTCTTGTCATTTCTTCCTTTAAAGTCATGTTGAATACAATCAGAGCCTGGATCTACTTGGTTTTGAATGCTCGATCTTATATATGTTGTGTCACAGCTTCTTTTAGCGCTACTCTGGATGCGTATTGCAAAATGGTTTTCTCATGAATGTGCCCGCACCTGGTTTGAATGCTCCATCCCTCCATTAAACACCCCAATTGCTGACCCATACGACCTTTAAAGCTCTACACAGTCCTTTTCAACACTATGATACACTTGGAGAAGCATTTCATGATGTAGTGAACATTCAGTCGAGTGCAAGCCTTTAACACTGAAATGATATGACATAGGTGAGCTCTAATTTCCCCTTGGGCCCCCTTTATTATAACCCCTTTTGTAACTTTCCTCATAGGACCAGGGGTTGGAACCAAGGGCTTAGCCCTTCAGGTGGTAAGGATTTCTAATAGCTATGTGGGGGCCTTTTTCCTTTTAGAACTTGAATCGTCATTGATGGTCCCTTACATTGCATCAGCCGATATCTCGTACGTGAAAACTTTATGAAATATGGCCTATGAAACATCACATCCCGGGCCCTTTTCTTTATCGTAATTGGAATCCTGTATCCTAGCGCTTGATAGAATTTTAGCTTTAGCCTTTTCGCTTAACAACTATGAGCAATGATCTACGGGGTGACATCATCACTGGCACGTGTCACCTTATGAGTGGTGGCACGTGTCACCCGGAAATGGCCCCATGAGACCCCTAAAAACGTTGAAACTGAGTGACACATGTCATCTGCCACATCAGCATCTGTACTACCATGCGTCCTCTGTACTTCCACGTCAACATCTGTACTACCACGTCATTCATGAAATCAGCTACCATGTTAACTCTGAGGACCAATCGTATGTTGCCACATGGCCCCCAGAGGAGAGAAAAAAGGCTTACCCGACCATGTTTTTGCTTGCATTTCCTTTATTAATGAATTTTAGTCCTCTCTAGAACTTTTACACTGTATCGCAGAATTGGCTCCCACACGGTCTTGGAATAAAAACCTTACTGATCTGTTGATATTGTGGGATTGCGGGATGTTGGATTTATGGTATTGCTGCATTGCCACATGGAGGAGAGAGAAGGGGGAAACCCGACCTTGGTTTTTCCATGATTTTCTTTGTTAGACTTTTTCGACCCTCCTCAGAAATTTCACACTATATCGCAAGATCGACTCCTCACAAGGATTTGGAGTTTGTTGTGACTATGAGACTACAGGATGCGGGGCCCTGCAGTATTGCAAGGACCTATGGGACTGTGGGACCTACGGGATGTGGGGACTTGCAGGACCCGCTATTGGCATTCAGCACTTTGAACCACTAATAACCTTAAGTATGTTCCCTGGGACCTCGCTGATATGCGGGATGCAGGACTGCAGGTAGTGCGAAGCTGCGAGACTGTGAGGTTGCAGGGTGCGGGATTGTGGGTAATGTACCACGTGGCCACCCCTAGAGGAGAGAAAAAGGGGGGTCCACCCGCCCTTCTTTTCCAATGATTTTTAGTGTTAATCGGCCTCTTCCCTTCCCCAACGCTTTAACACTATCAACGTGCTTCCCCCTGCAATTCCTTAAGGATGTACCATAAGGAACTACAGGGGTCATGCGGGATGCGGGACTGTTGGATTTTCAATATGCTCAACTTGTTATGCCTGAGGTCCTCTAATAAACGTTTTTCCTTCACTTCAAGGCAACTAGACTCTTGATCTTCCACAGGCCATATCTTCTGATCCAGAGGTCCATTTTGGGGCTTCTATATACCATTGGAAAGATCATTTCGAGCACTATGCAATGGAGAGGGTACAATTTAGCTATGATAACTTCTTTGGTTCAGGAAATGGCTTCAACTTCACCGCTCTTAAGCATCCTAGACAATTGATCATTTGGAAAGTAGTGAGTGAGAAGTGAGTGACAACATTGGCTCCACCCAGGGATGGTGCCTTGATAGTGAGGTGCTGAGAACCTGCACATTGCGAACTACTCCTTTGGGCATGGAGTTACTTCAAATCAAAATATAACTTTCATGAAAGTATAAATTTTTACTAAAATGAAAATTCAAATAACAATTGTAATACATACAATAGATATTTACAATGAGTGTGAGACAGGCACTTCTAATTTTGAAAATAAAATTTGAGGAACTGACCATTTACTAGAAGTTCCAATAGTTCAACACTCAAGTTTTGAAGCATATATGTGTTTTTCCCTCTCTCTTCTGCAATCCTGAAGGGGCCAAACCATAGTGGATCAAATTTTCCATGTTTTCCTTTGTCCTCTCGTCGGACATCCCACCTAAGAACTAAATCTCCTGGCTGAAGAGGTCTATCCTTGGCCTTCTTGTCAAATAGAGATTTCACCTTTTGTTGGTAATTGGACAATTTGGCATCCATCTGTTCTTTATTTTCCTAAAGCTCAACCTACTGATTTATCCTCCTTGTTAAGGCGCTTGGTTCTTCCTTGGCTTCTTGTAGCAACCTTGCTACTAGCATTGCTAATTGGAGTGGGAAGACAACAACCTTGCCATACATTAGCTCAAAAGGTGATTTTCCAGTGGATATTTTAGGCATTACTCAGTTGGCCCATAAAGCAAACTTTAGATGGGAGTCCCAATTCCTTTTATTTTCAATGATGGTTTTCTTCAACACCCTCACCACAACTTTGTTTAAGGACTCAACCAAGCCATTGCCTTGAGGGTAGTATGTAGTGGAGTGCCCAATGGTGATATTATATTTATGGCAGAAGCTGGTGAACTTGGAAGATTTGAAGACCTGAGCATTATCAATGATGATTTTGAAAGGAAAACCAAAGGAGGATAGTATGTTCTCCTCCATGAAATTTATCACCACTGAGTCTATAGAATTTCTAGCTAGTATGGACTCTACCCACTTGGTGGAATAGTCAGTGGCTATTAATATCCATTTGTGCTGGCCACTAGATGGTGGATTGATCTCCCTTATGAAGTTCAGTCCCCACTGTCTAAAAGGCTCCTCCAAATGCACAAGAATCAGGGGGAGATGAACAAACTTTTGCCTTTAAGCAAACACTTGGCATTTCTGGCATATCTTGACTCTAGAATGAACATCCCCAAACAATGTAGGCTAGTAGAATCCAGCCTTGAGGATTTTTTGTGTCGTGGTCTTCCATCTATAATTCCCTCCATAGACTCCTTGAAACTCCCCAATCAATTTATGGGTATCTCCTTCCACTAAACATCACAACAATACCCCCACAGGGTCCTTCTGGTAGAGTAAGCCATTAGATATGATATATTTATGTGCTTGCAATCTCAAGCTTCAGTACTTGGATGTATCCAGCCCCAACGGGAACCTTAGGAATAAGAGGTAAAGAACAATGTTCTTATACCAAGGTGATCCCTCATATTTGGCATATATTTTTTTCTCAGATGTTTTAATACTACTCTGGTGATCCTATGGTCTACCTTCCTTTGTGATCAACTTTATCCCTAGTGCTTGTTAGTTGGATTCGGATAAAACCTTGGCCAGCCCCTGGCCTTTAATAAGATTGGTAGGATTTATTTCCAAATCATGTTCTTGTATTTTTGCTATCCACCTGCCCCTCTTTCCTTCACTGTCTCCTTGCACCAGGATGTCCTTAACTGCTATCTTTGGGACAAACGCTGTGATTTTCGATTGCAGCGCATATGTGTGAAATTCCTTTAGAGCCTTTACCAATACATAGGTTTGTTTTTCCAATATATTATATTTTAGCTTAGTGTCCTTAGGACTTGGTTGAAGAAGGCGATGGGATGCTCATAACCCACTTTATTTTTCTGTAGCAGCACTGTGACAATGGTAGGTGGGGAGGCAAAAGAAAAGATGTAGAAAGGCACTTAATAGTTGGGGTTGGATAACACTGGGGATTCAGCCAAAGATTCTTTGGTTCTACTAAAATAATCATAGGGGACAGGGCTCCACTTGACTTGATTTCCCTTCTTGAGCATGTCTATAATGCCCTTGACTATCTCTGCATAGTTGGGTATGTTAACACCCAGGTTGTTCCCTATGACTCCCAAAGGAATACGGCCGGGGTAACCACTAACCAAACTTTGGAGTATAGGTCCTAGCCTACCTATACTCATAGAGGGCTCTCTCTTTAAGTTTTAGCTCTGTTTTGTGAAGATTTTATGCTAGTTATAAGTTTCAGTTTTTTGTTTGAGACTTTGGTTGTGAACTGTTGTTGTGAGAAGGGCATGAAATGTGTGAAAGATGCTAGTCCATTGGGCATATGGAGTCAGAAATCTGAGACAGTCTCGGTGCCTGTGATGGAGAAAGTTTTACTGCAGGGCTAGATGGCTATTCTTAATATAAATTCTGATTAGTGAGTGAAACAGTGGGAAATGGAATTACGGACAGTGTGATAACAATTTGAACAACAA
This sequence comes from Pinus taeda, assembly GCA_000404065.3. Classification (NCBI taxonomy): domain Eukaryota; kingdom Viridiplantae; phylum Streptophyta; class Pinopsida; order Pinales; family Pinaceae; genus Pinus; species Pinus taeda. The sequence continues at coordinate 3,127 of APFE031735084.1, read as the reverse complement.
TTTCTACTTAGTAGCATACATGAATTACTAAATAGTAACTGTGAAATATTCAGGGTTTATTGGAGCATTTAAGAATTCCAATTAAATAGCTGAAGTCATAGAAAACATTTATAGTAAAGAGAGATTGAGATCAGGGTGTCTCCATGGACAAATCCTGAGCAATTCTTTTTCTTTCTTCCTAGATTTAGAACAACATATGAGAGATGTGCGTTAAACAAACAATAAAACATTAACAGAGATAGAGAACACTTATTATATTTAAGCCATAGCACTAGAATCCTGCAGCATTCAATGGTTCAAAGACAGCATGCATCAATAAGACCCAATTCATGTAAACTCCAAGCTTTCTTTATATCATTCTTCCAGAAATTACAGCCGAGTTCTCCTTCTTAACAATAAACAAAAAATACCCCCCTTTCAATATTATTCGAGGGGGAATATATACAATCAGTTTTTCCAAAATATCTAACCGCTGAGTTACTTGACAAATTAAATACGCTCACCAACTTTACAAAATAGCAGATAAGGAAGTTATTGCTGCCTTAAATATAAAATGAATAGTCTTTAATTCTGTCAGAAATCTTCTTGACCTTTGGAGGCCACTGAGTCGGTTGAGCGTTCTGCATTAATGCTGGATGATGTGTCTTTATGCTTTGTCATGTTGTAGCTTTCTTGGCCCTGTTACCTGTAGCTGTCAGTGCTGCTTTTAGTGGCCGAATCTTCCTGCTGAGTTGGCTCATTCCACTCTTCTCCAGTCATAGTGTATGCATCAAATTTTCTGAACATGATGACTTATGTTTTTTTATGAAAAAACTTTGATGAAAGCCTCCTGTTTACAGCAACAACTATATCATTCTGGTCCACCACTCCTCTGTAGGCAATTTATGTCTCAAAATTGCATCTAAGGTTTCATCTGCCTCTGTGTATTTGCAGAAGTTTGGAGGCACTTCAAACAAATGTCTGATCTCATTCATAATAAAAAATAAGTTCTCTACTCTGTCATAGAGACTCTGCCCAGATGCTGGCCCTGTTACCTCTGAAGTACTTGATCCTTGAGTGATCTGATTGGTGGAAAATGTGTTCACCATTTTTGCATAAATCTCATGTGATAGTAGTCTCCCTGAGCTCTTCAGCAAGCCAGGAAGACCTCTGCCCTGTAATGCTGCAAACTTATCCATGAATATGTTGACTTCTGTTTGCATGTCCTGGCTTCTTCTATCCAATGTTTGTACCATGCTTTTCAATGTGAGGGCCCTCTTTATCAACTAGATGGTTTCAGTTCTGTTGGAGATTCCTATTGCTGCCAGCTAAGGACCTGTGTGGTTATTAAGCACATTGATCATTCTGTTGGCTATCTCAGGCATACTGCCTAGAGATGCCCTTGCTATATGGACTTCCTTCTGTGCTTTCCCTATGAGCTCCATTTGCTCATGGATAGTCTCGATATACTGCAACTGATCTGTTATTGATTGGCCAATGTGGGTCCACAAAAATGTCTTGACCTCAGCCACCACTTTGTCAAGGGTGAGCTCTTTCTCCAACTCCTTTATCTTCTCTTTGAGAGCTTTTATTTCTCTCCCTTTTTCAGCTACATTCTGCTTGGATTTTTAGAACTTTTCATTAAGCTTAGCTAAATTCTCCTTGGCTTCATTTAGCTCTATCATCTGGGCTTCTAGGATCTTGATCTCACTCATCAACTTCAGCATGTCAAGGCTCGGAGCCTGCTCTGAGGTTGGTGTTGGTGCTGATGTTGATGGAGTTGTCTGCCCTGTGGGAGGAGCAGTAGTTTGTGGGGGCTCCTCAAGGTTTATGATCTCTGGAGGGGGCTGAGAAGTTTGACCTCCTTCTTTCTGTTGTAGGGCTGCCTGCAGTGCAGCCTCTGTCTCCTCCAACTTCCCTTCTGTTTGCACTAGCTGCTTTTGCAGTGCTACCAGCAATGTTGCTACATCCTTGTCCTGTCTTTGCTGGGCAACCTCTTCTGTTTGAGGGTGAATGGTTGTTGGGATTTTAATCTTCTTTCTTAGAGCTGCAAGGTTTGCATCTCTTATTTTCAGCAGCGTTTGTATAGCTTTTGGATCCTTTGGGTCATGCCCAATCTCTATGATTATATCCTCCAAAGACCTGATCCTGTTGTCTTTGGCCTGAGAGGATGCCTTCTCCAACTCAAGTTGGGCAGTTGTATTGTTCAGGCTATTTTCCAACCTATTTGCCAATAAGGTTTTATCTGTCAGTGTTGAATATACCATCTCACCCATTTGCTTGTGAAGTTCTATTTGGTCCATAGGGTGGATGTCCTTGGCAAGAAACTCAAGATTGGTTCTTATATAGTCTGCAGCTGACTCTGGCTGCAGCATGGTTGGCATGAAATGACTCATGGTCATTTTCCCTTCTGTTATGTCATAGGCTGACATAAGCCTCTGCTGATTGGTAGGGGCCATCTTAAGCAACTGGTTGTAGATCTGGAGCATGAGTGGCTCATTTCTCCTTTTAATGTCGATGAATTGTTGCTTGATGCCTGTCTCAGCTCTCCTTTGCTGACTTGAGGAGCTGACCTCTCCTCCAAGGGTTCTTTCTTGTTCCTGCTGAAAGGAACTGGCAGATGTCTCCATGCTCGGTGGGCCCATGCCCAATGATTTCCCAATAGGCATTTCTTCCTCAGAGAGGGGATTCATTGTCTGCCTTTTCTCCCCTTGATTTGTGGATGTGGTGAGGGGAGTCTCCTGCTCTCTATCCCTCTTCTTTCCCTTTTCTTCTTTCTGTGGAGTTTGCAGCACTGAGGCCTCCACTGTCTTTTCTTGCATAGGAGGCACATTCTCTTGAGCCTGTTGCTCAGTGGATATTGGGGCTTCAGCTGTTTGTTCTTGTTGTATTGGCTGCCCCTCTTTTTACCCTTTTTCTTGCTGTTCTACTTGATTTTTTGCTTGTTGTTCTGCTATAGGAGGTGGCTGTTCCTGCTCCATCTGCTTCCCTTTATCCTTGCTTGATTCCTGTTGAACAGTTCCGGCTGCTTGCTGCTGGACTGTAGAGGATGAGGCAGCTGCTCCAAGTTGCCTTTGATAGGAAGAGGAAACCTGCCCACAAGTTTCCAAGTCAACCTCTTTCTCAATATTCTTTGCTTCTCTTTGTA
>APFE031735070.1:506537-554195 GCA_000404065.3 Pinus taeda | reverse complement strand
TTTTGACTGATGTATGATGAGACTTGTCTTGGATGTCTTCTTCCTTTAATCTTTCAATGAGGTCACCAAGAGCTATATCCTTCATAGTTGACTATTAGACATCCTTCATGTTTCTTATGGTGATGTCACGAACTCTTACTTTTAATGATTTTCCTCTTCCTTGGACTTCCTTCTTTCAACTCTCTCCACTTCTTTGGTGAAATGGACTTCTTCTCTATATTTCTTGTTATTGCCCTTCTTGAGTTTAGGACAATCTTTCCTGTAATGCCTATAGCATTGATTCTTGACTATGAGGGCCAAATTTTCCAAGCTTCCCTTTCCTTCCTGCAAATGTTTGAATCCTTTCATTTTAACCTTCAACACTTTTTTCTACCAACCTATCTTCTTTTATCTTGCATAGAAACCAAAATTTGTTGAATGGGATAGCCTTCTTATCCTCATAGACATTGTTACCTTGTTCATCAGTTAATGCATTTAGAACAATGATGATTATCTCTCCCAGATCTTGCAATTGAGATCTTATGAAGATAACCCTTTATCCTTTGATACCTTCAATTTGTGTAGATCAGATCTAACTGATGTGACCTTTCTTATCGCATCTTTAGAGAATAGTTCTACCAGCTTATCGTATACATCTCTTTGATGTCTCCAACACTGCTATATGAGGAGACCTTTCATAAGAACCCCTTTCCATGTATTCAAAGGAGACCTTTTCATTGATATGTTCAATGACTTACTTTCTTCGAGGACATCTTTAATTTGACCTAGATCTAACATTTTAGCTTGCTGGAATTTACTGCATAACTATGAAATTCAAATCTGAAGTATTTCTGAAGCATACACTTGATAAGGGTCGAAAAATTGGAATTTTCAGTGTCTGGTAAAAAATTACTATTTTTAGACATTTTGGGCACCATCTTCAGTGTTTTTAGATTGCTGATCTGTCACTAACTTAGTGCTGTAATAAATTTATCAGTTCTAAAATTTCTAAATCACACATCATTATAAAGTGGGCTAAATAAGTTAATTTACATTCTCTAGTCATTAAAGATTTTTGTGTTTTATGTCTAAGGGAAATTTCATGTTTTGAAGTGGTTTTCTCACTGCTGTTATGACATTGACTAAGTCTGAATTTTCTGAATATTTACTGCCGATATAAATTGTTATAAATCTGAAATTGGATTTTCTCATCTCTGCACTCATAATCTAACATTGATCTTATTAATTGGCATGATATCTTGTGTTAATAATCACTGGTGGATAAAGTTGGTTACTTGAAATTTACACTTGTATCTCTCAACACTCATCTTGTTTAAGATTGTATCACAACATTGTTAAGTACTTTTGCATCAAGATAAATTTCACATAAGTACTAAAGTAACTTAAACAATCTTAACTCAATATAATTTCATCCATAATATCTTGCATAAGCATACTAGATTTAGATTGCATTAATAATGTACCTCCTAGCATAAGCTAGGTTGATAGAGATATAGGGCAACCCTTCTCACTTAGCTTGAAGGGCCTCGACAACTCTTCGGTGGTTAACACGGTAACCTTGCAGTCGTTAGAGCCAGTCTCTGCAGCGTCAAAGGCATCGGGTGATAGGAGCACAACGAAAGGTATCATTAATCAGGCCCTAGTCTGCTTCCTGTTGGCCTCCTTCCCATAACCTACCTTGGAGCCCAACTTCAAAATAGTTAAAGGAAGGTTACATCTAGATTAGGGATTTAATTAAAAATAACCAAGACCTCTGCATCATCACACATAGATCATAGGTTTCCATATCATTCAGGTTAGCCAATCATCTTAAACAGCGGGTGTCCATCGAGTGATTTGGTTCCATTTTACCATGAGCAAGAATTTGTGACTCCATTAAGGCACTAGTTTCATACTTTAAAATTTAATTTAATCAATAATCTTGCTCGAATTTAACCAATTGGCTAGGCCACTCATCCATGTCTCCCAAACAAGTTGGCTTCCAACTTGTTTTCCTTCATTTCATTCCGTAGGGACTACCCCGCATAGTCTACTGTTGGGAGACAGCTAGAACGGAGTGGACGAAGATCAGAGTGACAGACCCCATCCTGAGCGTTGTCGCAGTCCCTGTACAATCCGGGCGACAACAGATTGTTATAATGGGTCATTTTGAGTCATTTTTGTTTGAAGTACATCTTCATTTCTATTTTGTTGGGTGCATGAGATTGAAGCTACTGATATTTTTGGCAGTGTTTCATTATCAGTCATCAATGTTTCAGTTGACTTGTTCTACCCTAACCTCTTTCATGAACTGTGGTCAATGAGTTCAGACTTATAAGCGAATTTTCATAGGTTTCAAGTTGAGAAGTCTTGTTTTTTAGTTAGACAATCAATTGCTTCTCTATGCTTATTAATTATCCTTGATGTTTTGTCTTTGCCAGACATTGTAATGTACTGGATAGTTATTTCATTCACTGTTTTTGTCTCCACAAATCTTTCTCCATCCAACTGGAATAAAGTACCAATCACAGACCTTCTGATAAATTGAACAAAAATCCATTTATAATTACCTTCTTTGGAAAGATTCTAAAACTCCAAGGACATGATGCATAACAATGTCCACATCCTCTTCCTGCACATAAATCAATGATTGTTCAGAAGGAACATAATCTCTATGACAATAAATACAGTTAAAACTTAAAATGAACCAAAAAGAAGTGAGGTATGCCTATTGAGACATTGTAGATTGCCTACATTGATAAATCATATGCATGTCGTTTTTTGTACTCTAGGTATAAAAGGAACAAGGGATTCCCCCTTGATTTTTTCTTTTTGTGGAGAACTAGCATTAATGTTGAACGCATTATTCATAGGCCCTTTACCAGAAGGTTATAATTTACTAGCTCAACTCATAAAAGATATCCCAGTTTAAAAGATAGACCTATATCTACCTCAGAACTTATTATCTTAGGTCAATCCAATTATCATATAAGACTGAAATATTGTTGTGTTTTGTAAGTTTGAACTAGTTTTCAGTTCCACATGTTGCTATTTGTAGGCATTTGTAAAACAGAAACACAGAAATCATGTTGAAATATCTTTGCTTGCAAACCCACAGCTACAGCAACATTGCTCTGTCTGTTTAACAGAAGCTGCATTGGTGGACACATGTAAATAGCTATTGTGTAACTCAAGAATCCACGTTGCCTCATTCCTGAAATTTGAGACATTTTTGAGGAAAATGCATGATAACTTCAAAGACATGGACTCTGCACCTTTCCATATTGTGACTGGGATGAATAAGAACTCGAGAACTAAAACCCTTCAGAACCTCTCCAAGCAATTGTTTTGAGTTAGATCTTGTGGCAATCTCCAAGGATTTTACAACATGATATTTCAGTCAAACCATATTCACTATGGATGCTATTTATAAAAATCTCTTGGTTTTTGAAATAGGTTTACCCTTATAACACTAGATTAAGATAAGTCAGTAGATAGTACATACTTGCATTAGAGCTTGAAGCTCTCTGTGTATCCAACATTGCAACCAACGACTACTTGGCAGATTCCCATGCTGTTTCCAGTGCCCCAAAGCTTGATTATTGCTAACTGCAACATCTGAGATCCAACGGCTAAAATGTCTTAGAATTGTAATAACTATATCATAGCTACTATTGAAAATGATTCTATGATTCTAGTTATAGATAAGATTGAAATTACAAGTTTTGGATATGAAATGATGTTTATTTCTATTGTCACTAATGTAAAGTTATGGAGCAAAGTAATCTCTGCTGCTCATTGACAGGTGTGCATCACCTGGAGGCTCAGAATAGACCTTTAATCTGCGAATGTGTGCTTCTGACAAGTCAAAGCTGCATAAGCCATACAAGAAACGAAGCAAGCTATCAACATTTGTGAGGAGATTAAAAGGTATCTGACATGGAAATTTAATTAAATAGTGCTTTATAATGTCTTAAACTCTCAATAGTCAAAAGTTGAAACCAAAAAGAAAAATAAAGCATGCTAAACAAAGCTCTCTAGATCATTGACATTCAATCCAATTTGGCCCACATGTTTTGTGTGAGAAGATGGATCCCAGAAAGTTAGCCATTGTGGATAAATGCCACCTACGTCATCCTCTTCCTAAATAACAAGATGTAAGGCAAACATTCAAACCTCTTTGCAGGCAACTTTGAGACATAGTGGCGTTGAAATGTTGGACCAATAAAATTATGTATTATTGAGGTATTCTGCATCTGCAAGAGTGAATACATAAACATAAGCAACATGCCAAAAATGAATCAAACCATTCTTCAGTTAAAGTACGTATACATATTGTAATATCCAATGCCAAAATGAATCAAACCAAGAAATGAATTGTGGAGGTATTTTTAGATCTACGATATCAGCAGATACCTAAACAACATGCCACACAGGAGAATTATTAAGGCATAAGCCACACAGATCTAGTGCTAACAAGATGAATCAATCTACTGAATGCCAAAATGTGACTAGATGTTTTCCTCCATATACATCAAATAAAAGTCAACAAAACAGCCCAAGTGGCAAGAACTGATGGTAAAGACCCAAAACTATGCATGTTCCTTTCAAATCTCAATATAAATTTTTGAACCTGGGGACTAAAACTAAAAGCTTGCATAAACACACACAATAGCGTGGCAGCACAAAATATAGGTATAAACAGAATAACAATTGTCTCCCAAGTGAGACTTATCAACATTCTTGAAGGATTCAGCATATATATGATATATCATTTTATAAATTGAACCTTTCTACTGCAAACTCACTCTTTTGCAAATGATGTTAAATAATTACGAAAGGAGAGAGATGAAAGACAGAAACAAACTATATACCAATATGATTTATCAATAATCATGAATTACTTGCATAGAAACAATGTCTTATAAGCCAAGGGATTAGCTCAACCATTTGTTGCCAATGTCACTGGTCATTTGGCTAGTTCCATGCCAGCAGGTGCCTAGTTCGAACCCCCTTAAGTGAGGCACACTAGATATGGTGATGGGTTTACTAGGGATGCCATCCATAAATGTGGGGAAGCAACCATCAGGTTTCACTATGATGCTTTCCTTTGGGAAAAAATTAGAAATGGTCAACAGATTCATATGTATCATTATGTACTTGTAATTATGGCTAAGGCCATATTCTTTATGCCGTTATTGTATTACTAGGTAAGCTTCACGCTGACATAGTCAAACTTGATATGTAGGCTCAATAACCCTCATGGGGTGTGTACCCTTATTTTCTAGGCCCGTAACCCCTTCTTGAAGGGTTGCCTCACTTGAGTTGTGTATATATACACAGTCAAAGCTCTCATTTGTATAAACTCATTAGTGATCTTCTTTATCTCTCATATAAAGTGTTTTTGATACCTGAGTGTAATATCTCCAGTTTTGTGACCATGGGAGTCACTAAGGAATTTTGCCCACTTTTAGTAATATTAACTAAAAAGGGGCAAATATTATTGGATAAAGGTGGTTAGTAATATTTTATTGGAGAATAGTGGCAAATTATTTTATTAAATGGTGGAAAAAGTAACTTAGTGGAAAATGGCCCCCACCATAAAATAATATTAAAAAAAGGGAGTTTAGAGGCATGAGGAGAAAATATAAAAAGAGGATGGACTCATTTTCTGGATTATCTTTTGACTATTACACTTCACATTACATCTTCTCTTGGAGTTGTTAGGATATTCCAACACATAGGAAATAATTAAGTATAACTTGGTCTAGTGTATAGTTAGGTAAAATGTGTTTCGTACTATGTACTTTTTGTAACTTACAATCCGACGGTCACGATATATTCTAGACATGAAGTGATCCGATGGTTCATTCTCTCCTCGGTATTACCAATACTTTATCCATGGCTTAACACTCAATTGGTCCATGATCTCTATTTAAAGAGCATGGAGGGTCATTTGTTAGATGACCGTTCATGAGAGAAGCTTATGTAAATTTTATTTCTTTTACATTAATAAATTTCTTGACGTGGCCACGTTGGCTCAAGCTGTGGACTGTTTCTTTCTTTGAGGGTTTTAACCATGTCAAGAATACTGGTGTACTGATCTGTTATCTGTTTGTGAGCAGTGTCCTTTGGCGTTCTATCTAAGGAACTTACCTTGTAAATTCCTACATGGTATCAGAGCTATTCGAAGGCCGCATCTGTTGGTGATCCAAATCCGAAGCCGGTACAAGTGCATCCCACTATCATTTCGTAGATCTACTATTTCTGACTGCTTTCGGGCCGAGAGGACTGCTCTATTGTGTTAGGAGCATCTGTTCCAGTGAGAAACCCCTTTCATTTCACGCGAAAAGGTTTCTGGTAGCCCTAGCTATGTCATTTTTAAGATTTGGATGTATATAGTCTTTATTTGCAATTATACTTATTTATCTCTCTGTTTATTTCGGTTTATAGTCCTCTATAATTTCTTTATTAATAGATATATACCTTTCATTTCTGTGTATGCTCTTTGCCCTGTGAATGTGCGATCTGGGCAAACCAGAAACAAAAAGAAATGATTTTTCTCATGCGTATGCTCTTTTCCATTGCGCCTTAGTGCGATCTTTGAAAACCAGAAACATTGAGGAAAATATATAGTTTCTGGCCAAATCTAACTGTAAGTCGTAAGGCTTGGATTATTTTTGCGTTTTCGTTTTGGTTTGTGTGGTTTATTTTGTTTTGTAGGCAAAAAGGGGTTTTTCAATAAAGCACACAGTCCAAAGCTTTAGTGAGCAAAAAAAAAAACCCTTCCTCTTTTCCAAAAATTACTAACCTTTTAAACTAGCTCACTTGGTCCAAAGTTACTTTATGAGAATAAAGATCTTGGGTTCAAGTCTTTCTTCTTGTTGAGTTACTTTTTCAAAAAGCACATGTAACTTATGTTTTAAAGTTACTTTATGTAAAAGTGATCTCACCTATTATAAAAAGTGAGTCACTTATAACTCTAAAGTCACTTTATCTTTTATTTAAGTTACAATTTAGTGGATAGTTCATAAAGTACCATTGTAAAAGTGACTTTCACTTATTTATAAAAGTGGGTCACATCAAGTTCTTTTTAAAAGTGAACTAATTAGATTAAGTTTGGAAAAGGGGGAGAATTTTTTTTAAATATAACATTATCATTCACTTCCCAACATTCACGTAGTTCATCGACATCTTCAACGACTTTTCTTCAAAAAGCCATAACTTCTTCACTCAGAAGTCGTTTTCAGAGCCGTTTTTTTCAAACTGCCTAATTTTTCGAGATCTTTCCATTGGAACACTTAGTTTCAGCATCTACAGCTTCAGTTTATTTTAAAATGGAAAGTCTATGCCTAGTTAATCTTGACAACACCAATTACTTCCAATGGCTATCCTACATTGTGGATTTACTTAGAAGTAAAGGTCTTTATATAATAGTCTCATGCCAAGAGTTTAAACCTAAAGATGAACATAAGCAAACAAAATGGGAAAATAAGCAAGATCAAGCACGTTGGTTGATAGGGATGTTTATTTCTCTAGACCTTAGATTCTATATTGCATAAATTGATACCCTCGATGACGCAATGAAACAAATCAATAAAGTTTTTGTAATTAAAAATGAAATTAGAGCCAATTAACTCGAAAATGAGTTGCTTACGTTGGACCCCAATAATTTTTCTTCCATTGAAACTTTTTTTGTTAAAATTTGGGTACCAGAGAATAAGTGGTTCCTTAAGGCTTTGATCTTTGCCCTAGGGAAAAGTGTCCAAATTTACTTTTTACTTTTCTCCTAAACTGACTTTATAAGTGGTAAAGTCAATTTAATTTAAAAGTGACTTTATAAGTGGTAAAGTTACATTCTAATTTAAAAGTGACTTTATAGGTGGTAAAGTTACATTCTAATTTAAAGGTGACTTTATTAAAGTCAATGAAAAATTAGAAAGTGAAAAAGTGACTATAGAAATAAAAGGCTAAGTGGGTCTTTATTTAAGTGGGTGAGTTAAAAAATAGAAAGTGAGAATTAAATGCTCATTTATTCTCATCCCTAGATCTAAATGAATCTCAACCATTAGACCTTAAGGTAACCCAAAAGGTCATTTTGAAAATAAAAGGAGAAGAGAAGAGGAAAAGATCAATTCATTCTTTCATGAGCATTTAAGAGAAAGAGAAAAGGGAGCGAGGAGAAAATTTATGAGCAGTGAAGAAGTGAAGGAGAGCAGCCAGAAGACATTTCAGCAAATTTGGACAACAACATTTATTGGCACGCATTCCAAGGCAAAACCGTACAGCAGGAGAAAGGCACAGAAATCGAGGAAGAGGGACAGCAACAAGGGCACAAATTTCAAGGAAATCGTACTGATGAAATACGTATGGCCCGTATAGTCCGTACAACAAGTTCTGGGCACATTTTTCGAGGCAGGTCGTACAACATTTAATGTTGTTGCTGTAAAAATTTATGTTTTGGTTGTTTGTTGATTGGCATGATTTTCGAGGTGGAGTTCAAACACGGAAATCAAGATAAGTTGTAATTTGTGGTTGTTGGAATGTTTACTGTGTATTTCAGTTTCTCTGTAAAAGCATTTTCAAAGATAAAGAAAAGCTCTCAAACTGGTTTTCCCCAAGAGTTGTAGGGGGTTTTTCCAGGGTCACATTGACCAAAAAACAGTGTTATTTTACGTGTGTGGCTGTCATAATTTTGCTGCGTTTTATTTCTGCAATTTCAGCAGTTGTGAAATCTCTAAATTTGTGTTTTCAGAAAATATTGTCATTTCCAGATTTTAGAATTTTTTATCATGCTTGGATTTAAAAGTTTAAAACTAAATGCATAGGGTGATAAAGAAAACTGATAGCTGGAGTGGGGGTTGAAATTTTTCATGGTATCAGAGCTTGGTTGGCTGAAAAGTGCAGTTTGGGACAGCAACGTGAAAATTACAGCATGCTGATTTTTACACAGAAAACAGAAACCTTTACCACAGATTTGAAAATTCAGTTTGGTAGGACAGTGAAACATGTTTTTGGGTTTGAAAGTTGAAGACAGGTTGGATGGGCAAAACAACTACAGTGCATGGAAGGAGAGAATCCAGAGCATCTTTGAGGAATCAAAAGTTTAGGGCATTATGGTAAATACCACACAGAACCTAGTAGTAGTACCTGCTGACCCTGTACAGTTGGCACTATTTAACAAAAAGAATGCTAAGGCAAAAATATTGATTCTGGAAGAAATCAAAGACCATGTCATTCCTCATGTGAGAGGGAAAGACTTATGCACATGAGATGTGGACAGCTTTGACCAGTCTTTACCAGAGTTCAAGTGAAAACAAAAAAATAGTCATAAAGAAGAAACTAAAGGCCATTAAAATTCCTAAGGCTGACAATGCTACGGCATAACTCACAAAGATCACTTTAGTGAGAGATGAGTTGGCAATTGTAGGTAAGATCATTGCACCCACTGATTTGGTGAGGATTGCTTTGAATGTCTTCCCAAGACTTGGGAGAATTTTGTGGATGGCATTGTTGCATGGAAAAAACTTCTCGATTGGGAGAGTTTGTGGGATGATTGCATTCAGAATGAGATCAGAAATAACCATCTTGGGGCAGCCAAACAGGTGGAGGAGGATGACAATGTGGCATTGTTAGCAAGAGGCAAGAAGGGCAAAGCAAAGAAGCAAGCTTCCAACAGTGGAAGCAAAAGCAAAGGTAAAACAAGCAGCAAAACAAGGAGGACTATTCCAAAGTCAAATGTTGGAATTGTCAAAAGTTGGGACAATATGTTGTTGTGTGTCCGGAGAAGAAGAATAAGAAAGGGAAAGACAAACCCATGGTAGCTTCTGCAGAGATAGAGAGCTTCTCAGAGAGCTTTGATGGGGTGTTTGGGTTCATAGCTTGTGAGGCCACTAGTGCAGGATCACCTATCATACAGATTCAGAGGGAGTTTGCATTCCCCGCTACTATCAGAGCATCTTCTAGCATTTAGTATGTTGACAATGGTGCTTCCCGCCACATGACAGGAGTCAGAGAATACTTCTTAGAGCTTTTAGAGGGTGATACTGATATGGAGGTAGTACTTGGTGATGACAGCATTGTTAGAGCAGTCAATGTGGAGACATTGACATTTGATAGGGGACCCAAACCTCCCTTTAAAATGTCAAATGTTCTATATGTGCCTGGAATGAAGAAGAACCTGATATTCGTCTCAGCGCTTGAGGACAGAGGGTATGATGTGTTGTTCAGGAGAGGGCAGGTGCTTATATATCCTAGGGGAACTCCAGCTTCTTCAGCTAGAGAGATTGGTGTGCGCCATGCCAAGGTGTACAAGTTCTCAATCCAGCCCCTAATGGCATTGAGTAGCAGCGCCCGAGACAGGACCAACAGCAAATCTAGCAGTTCAGAGTCGTGTGAAATTCGACACTGCAAGATGGGGCACATGTATAATGGGGCCTTGAGTTCATTGCGGGAGATTACCACTGGTGTGCCAGATTTCAGTACTGATCACCTTGATGTATGCAGAGGATGTGTTATGGGGAAGTTTGTCAGATCCCCTTTTCCCAGCAGTGACAGTAGAGCGACCAGGATCCTTGACTTGATTCATACCAATGTCAGTGGTCGGATGTCTCATGTATCCTTGAGTGGCTATGAGTACTATGTTTTATTCATTGATGACCACTCTAGGAAGACCTAGATTTATTTCTTGAAGACCAAGAGTGAGGTCTTCAAGCGGTTTCAAGAGTTCAAAGCTCTTGTGGACACCCAAACAAGTAGGAAGATCAAGGTCTTCAGGTCAGACAACGAAGGGAAGTATACCCTTGGTGAGTTTGTTGATTTTTGTGCTGAAGCAGGCATCAGGAGGGAATTCACAGTTCCTTACTACCCCCAACAGAATGGGGTTGCAAATAGGAAGAACAGATCCATTGCAGGGGCTGCCAAAGCCATGCTTCATGATCAGGGGTTACCTTTATTTTTGTGGGCAAAGGCCTGCAACACAATTGTGTACTTGCAAAACAAGAGTCCACATCGTGCCTTGGGGAATGTGACTCCGGAGGAGGCTTTTTCTGGGAAGAAGCCTGATGTTGGGCACTTTCGTATCTTTGGGTGCCTTACATATTCCTATGTTCCCAAGGAGAACAGGACCAAGCTAGAGCCCACTGCAAACAAGGGCATCTTTGTGGGTTATAGTGAGACCTCGAAAGCTTATCGGATTTATATTCCTGCACAAAGGAAAGTGGTTGTTAAGCAGGATGTGAAGTTCAAGGAGGAGAGAGCTTTGAGGAGGTCACAACAGTTAGAGTATTCAGAGTCACCAGACCTTCAAGAGCAGCGGAGTCAGTCATAGGGATCCAGTGGTCAGGGATCAACGAGTACATCGATTACAGTGTCATGTCCATCAGTGAGCAGTGGCTCTCAGAGTCAAGTGGGTGGTTCTTCGAGCAGCATGTAGGGCAGTCCACAAAGCAGTTCACAGGGTAGTCCACTAATGGGCAGTTCGCGCGGTACTTCAGCATCTACAAGCACATATTCAGGAATGAGGTCAGTTGGCAGGCCTTTAAGAGTTCATGCTTTTGATGATGATGAGGATTCTTTCACTCTGGTGGGAGAAGTATGCTCAAGGAAGAGGAAGCCCAAGAGACTTCAAGATACCTTGCACGAGGCCACATCAGTTGTTGGGCCAAAGAGACATGTTAGAGAGAGTAAACCACCTGAGTGGTTTTGTAGTTACATGGCATTGGTAACAAGCATTGTTGACTCTGAGCCTTCTAGTTATGAGGAGGCAGCCTGCTAGCAGGTCAGGAGAGAGGCCATGATGGAGGAGTATTCTCCTATTATGAAGAACGATGTTTGGGAGGTAGTGTCGAGGCCTGAAGGTAAATCAGTTGTTACTTCCAGATGGCTCTACAAGATAAAGCATGATGCAGATGGCAGCATCGAGAAGTACAAGGCTCAATTCGTGGCAAGAGGGTTCTCACAGGGAGAGGGAGTTGACTATAAGGAGACCTTCGCTCCTGTAGCTCGGTATACATCTATTCGCTCCATTATATCAATTGCGGCAGAGATGAGTTGGAAGATCCACCAGATGGATGTGAAGACAACATTTCTTAGTGGCTTCATTCAGGAGGAGGTTTATATTGAGCACTCGCAGGGCTTTGAGGTGCATGGGAAGGAGTCCCATGTATGCAGATTGAAAAAGGCACTCTATGGCCTGAAGCAAGCTCCCAGAGCTTGATACCTCGAGGATTGATACATACTTGCAGCAGTTGGGTCTCACAAAGAGTGAAGCTGATCTGAACCTATACTTCATTGTGGTGGGTGAGGAGCCTCTCATTCTGGTGTTGTATGTTGATGACTTGATCATCACTAGTGCAAAGAGACTCATTGAGGGCTGCAAGAGAGATCTTGCTTCAAAGTTTGAGATGAAGGATATCGGCTTGATGCATTATTTTCTAGGATTGGAGGTGTGGCAAGAGGAGGGGCATTTCTTCCTGGGACAAAGGAAGTACATTGTGGATATTCTTAGCAGATTTCACATGGAGGACTGCAAACTTATGTCTACACCTATGATTACTAACTGGAAGAAGCTTCACACTTCTGATTCCGAGTAGGTGGATCCTATTCTATATAGACAGTTGATTGGTTGTTTGATGTATTTGGTCAACACTTGACTAGATATATGTTTTGCAGTTAACACTATGAGTCAGTTCATGTGTGAGCCCAGGAAAGTGCACTAAGTGGCTACAAAACACATTCTTCATTACTTGCAGGGGATTGTGGATTTTGGTTTGGATTATAGACAAGGTGATGGAGTGAGACTAGCAGGGTACACGAATTCAGATTGGGCAGGTTGTGCTTCAGATAGGAAGAGTGCTTCCGGGTGTTGTTTTGGGTTGGGTTCGGCAGTTGTGTCGTGGATCAGCCGGAAACAACAGTCAGTTGCATTGAGCTCAACGGAGACAGAGTATATGGTTGCTAGTTTGGCTAGTTGTGAGGCCATATGGCTTCGCAAGATGTTTGATCTATTTGGTCAGGCATTGAGACCTTCAGTAATTTACTGTGATAATCAGAGTTGCATAAAACTCACAGAAAATCCAGTTTTTCATGACAGGTCAAAGCATATTGAGATCAAGTATCACTTCATTAGAGACTATGCACAAAAGGGAGTTGTCAAGCTTGAGTATATTTCCACAAATGAGCAAGTAGCAGACATTTTCACCAAAGCCTTACCATGGGGCAAGCATGTCTACTTCAGAGACAAGATGGGAGTGGTGAGGAATATTTTCCTCGTTAAAAGGGAGCGTTAAAATTTGGGTACCAAAGGACAAGTGGTTCCCTAAAGCTTTGATCTTTGGCCTAAGGAAAAGTGTCCAAATTTATTTTTTACTTTTCTTCTAAAGTGACTTTATAACTGGTAAAGTCAATTTAATTTAAAAGTGACTTTATAAGTGGTAAAGTTACATTCTAATTTAAAAGTGACTTTATAAGTGGTAAAGTTACATTCTAATTTAAAGTGACTTTATTAAAGTCAATGAAGAATTAGAAAGTGAAAAAGGGACTATGGAAATAAAATGCTAAGTGGGTCTTTATTTAAGTGGGTGAATTAAAAAATAGAAAGTGAGAATTAAATGCACATTTATTCTCATCCCTAGATCTAAATGAATCTCAACCATTAGATCTTAGGGTAACCCAAAAGGTCCTTTAGAGAATAAAAGGAGAAGAGAAGAGGAAAAAATCAATTCATTATTTCATGAGCATTTGAGAGAAAGAGAAGAGAAAGCAAGGAGAAAATTTCTGAGCAATGAGGAAGTGAAGGAGAGCAGCAAAAAGACATTTCAGCGAATCTGGACAACAACATTTATTGGCACGCATCCTATGTTGCAGGAAACGTGGTATAGAGGTCCGTTTCCGTATGGAAACTGGTACGAAACTCGGAAACGCGTTTGGTACGGCCGTGAAACGCGTTTTCGGCCGTACTTCCACGTTTCCCGAAACAGAAACGTGGCCAGTATGCCCGAAATCGCGTTTCACGGCCATACGACCCACGTTTCCCAATTAACTTGTTTTTTTTTATTTATTTATTTTTAATTTGTTTTTAAATTTATTTTTAGGGTTATCTAGTGACTTCTAGCTGCTTCTAGAAGCCTATCTAAACTTATAAAAGAGAAGTTTATCTCATTCTCTCATCACACTATTCAACAATTCGTTTCTCTTGGAGACTGGCAGTTGTTTCAGCTAGGGTGTTTTGAGCAGTGAGCAAAGTAGATTTCAGGAGGAGCAAGAGATTTCAGTAGCAAGAGAAAGAGATTTCAGCAGCAGATTTGGCTCAACTACAACCATATTTCTCTTCTCTTTTCTGGCATTTTGGGGTAGCTTCAGCTATAGAAAATTAATTTGGGTAAGCAATATTCATTTTGTTAGTTTTTTCCTACTATTTCTTCAATTTTTCAAGGGTTTATGCTACCAAAAATATGAAAAACGTTTTTTATTTATAAATTTGTTTTTTTAATTTATTTTTGCAACAGATTTGGCTCAGCTACAACCATATTTCTCCTCTTTTCTAGCATTTTAGGGTAACTTCAGCTACAGAAAATTAATTTGGGTAAGCCACATTCATTTTGTTAGTTTTTTCCTACTATTTCTTCAATTTTTCTAGGGTTTATGCTGCCAAAAATATGAAAAACGTTTTTTATTTACAGATTTGTTTTTTTAATTTATTTTTGTAGCAATGGCTTCCAGCCAAAGTGCAGCTGCAAATTCAAGCCCTAGAGCCAACCCAAGGGCTGAATATTATCCTCTTTGGAGGCATGTGACGAAGATTCAAAAATGTGGAGGTGGTGGCTCATGGGAATGGCGATGCAATCTTTGCAATAATTCGTACAAGGGCTCCTACCCAAGAGTGAAGGCACATCTATTGCATGGAGGAGGACAGGGGATTTCAGGTTGCACAAAAATAGTAGATCCATTGGCAAGGAGGGCATATCAAAGAGAACAAGATGAGGCAGATGGTACTAAGAGAAGGCATGATGACCTTACTCAAGCTCCGTCTAACATTGAGCCAAGGATTGTAGCTAAAGCAAGAAAGAGGAGAGTCGGTCCCACTCAACAACATGAACAACCAGCACCCAAAAATACCAGAGGCCCAGGGGCATCCTCTTCAGTTCAGGATAGCAGAATTGCTAAATTGGTGAATGTGCAAGCAAGAGAAGAAACTGATTCCAGAGTGGCTAGGTGCATTTATGCATGTGGTATCCCATTCAATGTTGTTTGCTCTCCTTGCTGGCAAGATATGATAAGGGCAGTTAACAAAGCTCCTCAAGGCTACAAGGGGCCCAACTATGAGAAAGTCAAAACCCAGCTTCTCAAAAATGAGAAGGACCTTGTGGAGGAAATTTTAGCTCCAATTCGTTCTTCCTGGAGTAGCGCTGAGGTTACCATAGTCTCAGACGGTTGGACAGATATAAGGCGCAAACCATTGATAAATATCATTGCCACTTCCCCCAAAGGAGCAATGTTTATCAAGGCAGAAGACTGCTCAGGAGAGGTGAAAGATGCACAATTCATTGCTAATGTTATTATAAAAGCTATTGAACAAATAGGGCCTAACAAGGTGGTGCAAGTTATCACGGATAATGCACCAGTTTGCAAAGCTACAAGTTTAATTATTGAGGGGAGGTATGACCACATCTTTTGGACACCATGCATTGTCCATAATCTAAATCTGATCTTAGAGGAGATCGACAACAAACTTTCCTGGATAAAGGAACTCACAAGGGAAGCAGGGGAGATTGTCAAATTCATCACCAACCACCACCAATCTCAGGCCATATTTCGAGAGTACTCCAAATTGGAGTTGTTAAAAGTTATTGAGACAAGATATGCCTCAAACTTCCTGATGTTGCACCGCCTTGTTGAGGTTAAGCATGCATTAGTTTCTATGGTGGTGAGTCAACTTTGGATTGAGTGGAGATAAGCAGATTCAAAGCGGGGATCTATGGTGCATAGATTGTGCCTTGATGAGGATTGGTGGAGCAAGGTAGATTTCTTGCTAAATTTCACAACCCCTGCATTTGAGCTTCTCCAGAGTGCTGACACTGACCAACCTTTCTTAGGAGAGGTATATGATGGCATGGATTCCATGGTTGAGAAAACTATGGAAATCATTTCGCAAGAGTCTCCACAACTTTTGTTTGTTGATGATCATTTTGCTGGTTTGATCAAGAAAATCATTGTTGATAGGTGGAACAATTTCAACACTCCATTGCACACTTTAGCACATATGCTTTGAATCCCAAATTTTATGCTGAGGAGCTTATTGCTCAGAGCAATGGGAAGAGAAAGGCACCCCATAAAGATAGAGAGGTGGCTAATGGGGTGAAAAAATCCCTTATGGAAATGTTTCCTTCTCATCTACACAGGAAGGTAAAGGAGGAATTTGCCAGTTTTGCTGCAGGAATAGATGATTATGCAGATATATCAGCTTTGAAGGAGAGAAGCACCATGAATCTAGTTAGGTGGTGGATTTGTCATGGAGTAAATGGTGTACATTTGCAAAACCTTACCATTCATATTCTTTCACAAGTGGCAAGCCCTTCATCAGCAGAAAGGAATTGGAGCACTTATGGTTTTATTCATTCTGTGAAGCACAATAGGTTGGGTTCAAAGAAGGCAGAGGATCTTGTTTATGTGCACTTCAACCTTCGCCTTGCATCTCGTAGGGGTCCAGAATACAACAGTGGTCCTTCTAAAGAATGGGATGTGGATGCAAAAAACCCTGATTTGGAGCGCTCTCTTGCTGCCCTGAATATTGAAGCCGAGTCTGGAAGTGGAATTGGTGCATCATCTTCTTCAACACCACCATCCACTGTTGTGCATTATGCTGCTTCTATTTTTGATGAGGATTGTTATGATGAGGGTTAATCTTTTGTCTCTATACTTCTTGCAGCCTTATAGTCTTTATTGTACTTGCAGCGTCATATATTAATATAAATAAACGCTGATTTTGAGATTTTGTCCTTGGATATATAATAAAGGTTGCTTTTGGATTTTCCTATATTTTTATTTTCATTATGTGATCATTCATGAGTAAATGTGATGTAAATTTAATCTTAATGTTTAAATGTAATAAATTATAATGTATCATTAATGCTTTATGATTGCCATAATATAATAATCATGTATATGTATTATGTATATATATATAATATTATATATATTATATTATATATATATATATCGCCGTTTCCCCGTTTCCAAAATTTGGGGAGGTCGCGTTTCGTATCGCTTCCCGTTTCGGAAACTCGTACCCGTTTCCCTGTTTCGTGCAACCTAGCACGCATCCCAAGGCAAAACTGTATAGCAGGAGAAAGGCACAGAAATCGAGAAAGAGGGGCAGCAGCAAGGGCACAAATTTTGAGGCATATTTGGGCACAATTTTCGAGGCAGACATACTGTTAGAATCTGTATTGTCCGTACAATTCATACAACGAGTTATGGGCACATTTTTCGAGGCAAGCCGTATAGCATTTAATGTTGTTTTATTGCTATAAAAAATTTTGTTTTGGCTATTTGTTGATTGCATGATTTTCGAGGTGGAGTTCAAGCACGGAAATTGAGATAAGTTGTAATTTGTGGTTGCTGAAATTTTTACTGTGTATTTCAGTTTCTCTGTAAAAGCATTTTCAGAAATAAAGAAGAGCTCTCAAGCTGGTTTTCCCCAAAAGTTGTAGGGGGATT
Source organism: Pinus taeda (assembly GCA_000404065.3). Lineage (NCBI taxonomy): Eukaryota > Viridiplantae > Streptophyta > Pinopsida > Pinales > Pinaceae > Pinus > Pinus taeda. The sequence continues at coordinate 536,498 of APFE031735070.1, read as the reverse complement.
TTCCAAGGTCACATTGACCAAAAATCACTGTGTTATTTTCTATGTCGCTGTCATAATTTTGTTGTGTTTTATTTCTGCAATTTCAGCAGTTGTGAAATCTCTAAATTTGTGTTTTCAGAAAATATTGTCATTTCCAGATTTTAGAAATTTTTATCATGCTTAGATTTAAAATTAAATGCATGGAGTGATAACGAAAACTGATAACCGGAGTGGGGGTTGAAATTCTTCATTTTTGTCCAAGTTCAAGGCCCTTAGACTTCTCTTGGAAGGTGTTAAGATTAAGAAAGAAGATGGTAGCCTTATCTATTCTATTGTTACTAAGTTAGGACCAACCTACTCTGTGTTTGTTTCCACCATCCATTCCACCAGAGAAGCCTTTATTTATTAAGGACAAGACTACAAGTCCCCATCTTTCGATGCTTTTTGTGATTCTTTAATAAGAGAGAGAAAAACTCTTACATCTTGGTCATCTTAATACTGAAAACTCTTCTAAGAAAGCCTTAACAGCCCAGCGGCAACCAAGTTCAAAGAATCCTAAGAAGATGCATCCTAAAAAGAATGGTCCTAAACCAAACAAGGGTCCTAAGCAATTTCAGTCTCACAATTTAAAATCAACTCAACAAAATGATAAGGCAACTAAAAACAAAAGGAAGAAGATTGATAGACATTGCAACTTTTGTAATCGTGATGGCCACTTAGAATCCAAATGTTGTTGAAATTTGGTACCAGAGGACAGGTGGTTCCCTTAGGCTTTGATCTTTGGCCTAGGGAAAAGTGTCCAAAAGATTTTAATTTTTCTCCTAAAGTGACTTTATAATTTTTATAAAGTTAAAATCTAATTTAAAAGTGACTTTAAGTGATAAAGTTACTAAGTCTAATTTTAAAGTGACTTTTATAAAGTCAATGAAAAATTAGAAAGGAAAAGTGACTTTGGAAATAAATGACTAAGTGGGTCTTTATTAAAGTGGGGTGAATTAAAAAATAGAAAGTGAGATTTAAATGTGCATTTAATCTCAGCCATTGATCTAAATCTATTTCAGCCATTGGATTTAGAGATCACCCAAAAGTCACTTGGATCACCCAAAAGTCACTTGGAGTTATATTAAAGGAGGAAAAGGAGGAAAAGATCATTCATTCTTTCATGAGCAGATTGAGAGAAGGAGAGCAAGAGAGCAAGGGAGATTTCTGGACAGTGAGCTGCGGAGTATCAGCAGCGGAGTTTCAGCAGCGGAGTTTCAGCAGCGGAGTAACAACAGCGAAGTTTCAGCAGGGCAGTTTTTCAGCAAGGCTGAGATAAGTTGTAAAAGTTTACTTGCTGATTTTTGCTTGAATATTTCTCTTACTGTAAAAAGGCATTTTCCAGAAATAAAGAAGAGCTCTCAAACTGGTTTTCCCCAAGAGTTGTTGGGGGTTTTTCCAGGGTCACGTTGACCAAAAATATCAGTGTTTTAATGTGTTTTAATGGCTGTTTATTACTGCTGATTTTTATTTCTGCAATTTCCAGCATTCTGTAAAATTTCCAGAATTTGTGTTTTTAGCAAATTTATTTTTTTCAGCTTTTTGAATGTATGGTTATGGGAAAGGGCATTTAACTACATGGGAGAAATAAGGAGAAACTGAAAATCGAGGTGGGAAAACATAAATTTCTACATGGTATCAGAGGTTGAGTGCTGAAGGGCAGTTTGGGATAGCAAAAGAGAAAAATTACAGCTGCTGATTTTTCACTCAGAAAATTCCAGCAAGCTGATTTTTCATAAACAACAGGTTTTATCTTTACTACAGCAGTGCTATTTTCAGTTTTAGGACTGCAGGATGTCATTGGTATTGAGGGTGGAGGATAGGTTGGATGGGCATACAAATTACAACGTTTGGAAGGAGAGAATGCAGAGTATATTTGAGGAGGCAGAAGTTTGGGATATCATGGTGCATACCACTCAGACCCCTGTTGTTGTGCCTACTGATGCTACTCAGTTGGCTGCTTATAATAAAAAGAACAACAAAGGTAAGAGGTTGATTCTAGATGGAATCAAAGACCATTGCATTCCTCATGTGAGAGGAAAGAGCAATGCCCATGAGATGTGGACAACATTGTCCAATCTCTACCAGAGTGTTGGGTTGTGTTATATTCTTTCCACGACTAACCTACGTAGTGAACCGGGGGGTTAGAGCGGGGGCGGAGCCCCCACTTCGCCGCGCCGATTGCGTAGCGGGGGGGTCAAAACAGGGGTTGAGGGGGGCAGGTAGCCCCCTCTACGGCGTTTCGGGGGCAGCGCCCCCGAGAAAATTTTTGGACCCTATATTAGGTTGGGCGAACCTACCTAAGGTTTTCGGTCCATGGTTTTGGATGCGATGGTTTTCGGTCCATGGTATTGGATGCTTCGGCATGTATAAATATGTATTGTAACATTGAAAGGAATATAATGAAAAATCAAGCTGGTAGTCTCGGTTTTGAGATCCAGTGGGAAATCTCTGTGTATATGTGTTTTATGTGTTATGCTCTCGCATTTTTATTTTTCCTGTGATTTAGAATTCGTATGCAGGTAATTTCTATCCGGGGTTAAAACATACACATGTCTTGCAAGATTCTTGCCACCACCCTCAATATTAAGGAGAAATATTCTCCACCATTTAAACTATATAACCTCAAGGCACTAGTAATGTCTTCCAGAAAATCTATAAATAAAAACTTTGGATGTTTCTTCAACCCTAAATGGTTTCGTTGATTTCTAGTGGTTCCCATTGTGCTACAAGGTTAAAATTTATTTTGCATTGTTTGAAAGGGTTTTCATTATGCCACTATCATATGGTTTTTTTTGTTTCTTTACACATTTGGTAGGGTGATAGGCTCTGAGTAGAGATTTGTTCCTCACCTTCACAACCATTTCATTCTTTCACTCTCGTCCAACAAAAATCTATTTTTTACACCTCGCCTTCCAACTCTCGACTCTGTTAACGCTTGACCTTCGAAATTTTGACATTTTGTCTTACCCTAAATATGTTCTAGGACAAAGTTAGGGCCACTCTTGCAATAAATTCCTATGTAATATCATCCTCACGTCACCTCCATTTTTGACCAAAAATAGGTCAAACACCTGCTCATCTTTATGAAAACTTAATATGTATCATGTACATATATTATTGTTGATCTTGAGGATCTTCTTCACACCCTCTTTACACTGTGTCTCCAAAAATTCTTTGTTAATACAAACAAATAACTTCAATTGAACTCTAATGCTAATAATATAAGGTAAACATGAATACACTAAAGAATTGGGTTACTCAATTTCTTTCTCTTTTAAAAAAGTTGATTTGTTTTTTTTTTCAAGACATAAGTTATCAAACAAATGTAAATCTACCACAACAAATATGCTATTGGACAAACTAAGAAATACTTAAATCAATTAATAAATCCGCAACTAGAACATTATCTTGAACACAAAATACATAGCCAAAATGTTATTTTGATCGAGAAGAAAACAAAGAAATCATTATTCCATGTTTATTGTTACAAAATAATTCACAACAATCTCAATATCAAAGCATACATGCCTGTGTTCTCTTACTCACTATGACAAAAATGACCCAAAGGCGATGGGATGAAATGATAACAATAGTAACAAACACTTCCCTAAGCCGACGTGACTAGAAGAACCCAATAATTGAGAAACATGGAAGCAAGACATACCAATACTAAGCCCAACAAAACCATAGACATTTTGTTCTCACGACTATCATTCTCAAAATGGTTCGATACCCCAAAACCGATTAAATACGCTACGACAACCAAATTTTAGGTAACGAGAGTGACCACATAGCCTTAAATATTTTCATTTCGTTTTCCATTTCCTCAACTACCACGTTACTCTTTCCTATAAGCATCGACCAACCACCACGTTACTATTTCCTAGAAGCATCGACCAACCTCCACTGCCACATTTCAATGCCTTTCTACATTCCCTCTCATCACAACCGTAGATTAACTTATTAGATGAAGAATATTCAGAGAACAATCAGCCCGACCCTTGATTAAAATAAAAAAAATTCCACAAATCCCCATCCACCCGAAGTTGAAATATATACATCCCATCCACCCGAAGTTGAAATATATACATCTATGGACATACAATTTTCATACAAATCGATTAAACTTCCTATAAATTTTGTTGGTTATGTGTTCCTTCTAACACTTTCCTTTCATCATATTTGTTTACTTTTTAAACTTGGTTCAATTCTAAATTTTTAATTCTTCGTGATATTTACAGTCAATATTAGTTCTTACCCTTTGGGTTGGGGGGACAATAATAATTGATTCTTTCTTTTTAATTAGTTAGTAACAAAAGAATGATATATTATTAGTTAAAATCATATTTTTTTTTTTAAATAATACATGGAATTTCACATTTTAACCTATTTTTAAGTTTGAGATCTTATTTGGCCTCTTCCTTGGTATCTATCCAAATCTTCTTATATGTTATGAATTACATTTCATTAACTTTTTTTTACACAAATGACAAATGAACTAATGATAGTGTTAGTTTACTAAAATTCAATGTTTTCATGAGTATCCCTCAAACTTCATTTTTCTTTCAACCAATTCAAACTTTCCATCAACTTGTAAGCTTTATCACATCTGGACTTCATTTTATAACAAGACAAATTTTGTCAACCACATAGTGTCACATACCCCATGGGACAATACTACTAACTCCCTACTATGCTCCACTTTATCCATGATGGACACTTTTAGGTTCAATTTATGGACTTAGTTACTACATTCCCAAATAAACCCTTCGACATTTCCTGTGCATACATTACAACTCTAAGAAAATAAGCAATCGTGGGCATTTGACACAATAAGATTATGCATTCGAGTTTCATTCATGATGACTCTACACAAGAATTAATGAAAACATTGTCATAAATATATTGTAGCTAACATTTACGTATATCATGATCATAGACCTCTATCATAGTCGAAATTATTACTGACATATGTCTTGTGAAATATGAATCATAGTGAATAAATAGCTAAAACGAGCCTCAATGTATGCAATTCACCCCATGATGCACAATGCATAGCTTATATAAACTAAACCACAGGATATACAATTTCAAACCTTAAAAACATAATTATTCATCATACATAGTTGTCGCATGCATAAGTATTCATCATATTAAAAATAGAGACAATACATAAGTTTAAAGATGTGACAACATAAATATTAAGGAGCCGCATACAAAACATTCCAAGGAATTAAAGAAAACTAGATCAGCTCAAGAAAGTCACTTGGAAAACTAAGCACTGTCACCCAACCTAGAATTGACTTCCTCCAATTCATCCCGGAGCCAAGAGTACTTGCCATAGATCAACTACCCTTCTTTATCTCTTCAATGGGTATTTAGTACCCTCTTTCATGATATGGTTTCCATTAGCAAGGTCCCCCTTTTATGGATATTTTTTATCCATTGCCTAAGATTTTCCTAGAAAATCTTGTCTTTCTATCCGACGAGGATTTTCCTCATAAAATATTTCCTTTCTCTCCTGCAATTCTTTTATGTTTTTCTTAAACATAGAATCTTTCTCCAGCTAAGTGACTTAATTGATATTTATCTCCAAATCCATTAAGGTTATCTAGAATTTGATCTAGAAGTGTTATCATGAAAGAATTATCCATTCCAATTCACCAATGAGATTTCATTTAGCAACAACATCATCTCTTGGTGTCTTGTTTTCCAATCGTTTTACATTATATTTATTTATTTAACAATAAAATATTTACTTTCATTTTTACTCCTTGGACCTAGCTTTTGTTAGCTTAGGTTAACGGATTGTTACATACAACAAACGGGTGTTACATACTCTGTCCCCTTAACTTTAAACCATCCTTAGTGTATTGCTCCATCTTACAATTTATTTCCTCATTCACAAGTACGTGTTTTTGCATTTACAAGGTTCCATGGCCTTGTAACCTGAATCTGATCTTCTGATACACCAGTTACAAAGGAGTTCTACCAACAATATCCTTCCATTGGTACTTGTACACTTGTTTCAATCAATTATGTGAGAGATTTTCAAATGTAGAAAGTCAATTTCATTTATCACACTTAATGTAACAATACTACTACATGATTAACTATGCGTTAATGTTGCCTGCCCTTTAACTATGATTCCTAATTTCCATTTTGTTTAAAGAATAAGAAGAAATTCATGTTTGTCCAATCCACATGAAAAACTAGCAGAACACAAACTATCACATTTGACCAATCCACATGTATAAAATATCATATTAGGCTAGCTCAAAAATAACCATCAAAATCATAAACCCATATGTGACCATCAATCGTAGATCACATAGATCAAAATCAAGAATTTCATGCATACAAAATTGAAACAAAACATGGATACTTATCGTTGAATCAATCCTTAGCTTCTAACCTTCTCCAAGGGACAGTTTCTACACTAGGTAATCAACGAGTGCCTTCTCCAAAACCATGTGTACCTACACATCGTGTGCATCACACACATACAATTATACATGTCATATATCATCATCCAATACATGCATCCATAATATTACCATATTTACTATTTGCACACAGTACAAGTTATGCACGTGTATCCAATACCAAATGTCGTAGCATCACTTGCATGACATGTATCGCATCCACATCTTTTCAACCATGTTAGTATTATGCCAAAAAATTCATCAATTATCCAAATTTCCTTTAAGCAATTCCAATCTAACCATGCTTAGTTTGTCGATTGGAGAATAGGGAATTTCATGGACCTATTCAATTTCTACAACCAGAGCATAAGTAAATATTTTTTATGTCGGTGTATTATAAGCGATTTTATTTAGCTAATCATTTTCACGTATCCTATGGTTGCAGGACAATTTTAGCAAAATAGTACCAGAGAGCTAATCATGCATACTACAATTTTATCACATCAGTAACTTTGATTTTGGAACTTAATCATTCACTAGTCAAGGTCTTAATTAACATCAGAATATGACCTTCGCCCCATCCTAAAACATAATTATTAACTCTGATAGTTAGTCTAGTATGGACTTCATTATTATACTCGAAGTTCAGTAACATCTTTTAGCCTTGTATTTAATAGAATAATTGTTATGTCGTCATATTCAAAACCAGACAACGCTACCAATGCAATTTGATAGTGGCACAAAATATGCCTCTTGGATTCAATGATTGTCTATTAATTTGAATATATTGCTAGAAATCAACTATCTTTGTACACAAAAATCTTGATTACCACTTAACCATTAATATGGTTGAAGCATCTTATTGATTTAACAATGAGTTGTTGCATGTTTTTTTTCTTCATCTCTCTTCATCACCTATAACTTTTTATATGTCACACCTTACTTGGTGCATGCATTATTTTACTACTACAATAAGATCCTTCAATCAACATACCATAAATTTGTTTATTAGTTTGGATAATTCATGTTCTGAATCTAGTGTACAATTCCTACTAGTCATTAGGCTTCTTTGACTGTCTCTAATGCATCGAGGACTGCCATATCTAGTCTACAAGTATATTTTTTTCATATAAGTAGAAGCACACTGATCAATTTAACCTTATCACTTTCAACAAGAACTACATTTGTAAGATCTTCAATCATTCTACTCAAAGCATATTCTTGAAAGGTTCTTATTTGTGAGATATTAATAGAACCCCATTTATATCTGGATGCATATGCACACCATGGTTGTGAAGTTTGACATTGCATACTTTGAGTTGCAGAAATTTGCAAATTGGAATTTTAGTGAAACTTGAGAATGTTCCCTTAACCTTAATACTATATTTCAGTACTAGGAATTTCTTTTACGCTCGTGGTATTGTTTTTACACTAGATGATGCAAGAGCATCCAGCTAGGGCGCCATAACCAGGTGTTGTCTCTACCAGGTTGGAAACTTGATTTAGCATTTGGTTTGTCTTTCATGTTTAGTTTATCAGATCAGGAGGTAGGATTTTGTTTTTTTTTCTTAATTGCTGCATTAGTCAAAAGTTAGCTGGTCGGTTAGGGTTGTTACGTATTGGACCTTAATAAACAATAGATTAGTAATTGTTTTTTCATTTTAAAAAGAAAAGACAAAAATTTCTAAATGTAAATATTGTCATGTAAACATAATCGAGTATTTAGTAGTTATGCAACTATATTGCTTACAACCAAAAGTAACTACAGTTTCATTAACTGTAAATGAAAATGTATAAATGTAACAATGGAAACATGTAAAAGGCTCACCATTTCCAAATACGAGAAATAAAAGAGACAGACTGCAAATTTTTCCTATCGTCTACCTGTATAATTGCCTATATGCTGTGCCATTATGTTTTATCCATTGACTAGTTGAACTCATAATAGACAGAGTACAGGCCTACTACTGTAGGTTGTGTTTTTTTTTTTTTTCCTCTCTTAACAAAAAGCAACATTGTAACACACATATAAATCCCACAACGAGAATGAACAAGCAAGAGAATTAAATTCATGACTAGAAGAGTGACATATAGTGAATCGATTCAAAGGAGAATACAGAATCAAACCATCGGAGAAATGAATTACAATAGAGGAAATTTCAGACAAACTTTCACACCTTTTCGAAAACAAACAGAAACAGATAATATATATTTACATTGTTGTTGCTCCATGCAAATTAAGTATTACAATGTCCAAAACAAATCAAGTTCACAACATCCAATAGAATGAACAAACCCTAGTCCAGTGTTAGATGTCAAGGAAACCCTCAACCTCAACCAGACAGCCAGACCAGAACCATAACTAAACTGGAACTTGGAACCCAACTCAAGCCTAAGTTGTGAGAACGACCCAATTTGTTCACAACAACGAGACAATGAGGAGAAAATACCACAGAATAAAAAAGAAACCCTAACTACAAGTTGACAAACTGTGGAAGACAGAGCCTACCAGCAGAGGTTTGTATAGCTTGGAGACCGAATTGTGATAAGTCTTCACATCCCAGGTCGAACCCTCGACCTGTACAAACCAAATGAACAACAGTTAGCGTATATTGCACAATGGTGCCTGAACACAGACATAACAAAAGCGAAAGGAAAAGCATAGCATACTTGGGCACAACCGGACCAAGAATCTCATGAAATAGAGCCACAAAAAACCAAAAGAAGCCTAAGATAACAGGAGTAAGCATTGGCCAGCTACTACACTAGAAGAGGGTGAATATAAAGCATGGAGGGACAAGTTACTTGATTTGTAGCCGATGAGAATCATTGTGCCGTCACCTATACACACCAAAACCAGAACTTAAAACGACTTTTGCACCATAGCAGAAGAAAAGAGTACCATTAATAACAGTAAAGAACAAACGGTGGCCTGAGAAACCAGACATCGAGTCAAAACAGCAGTGGAATAAACAAAAAACTCACTATGTAAAAAAATTTGAGCAGACTAACCTCCAGAGCTGAGACAAATTCATCCAACAAGGAAAGATTCATTGCGAATAGCACAAGCAAGTTTGGAAGGCTGACATTCATTAATAGCTGTGCCAAAAACCAGAGTTTTCCATAAGTGTCGGAACGAGACCAAACACTTTGACAGGAACCCTTGCAGAGTTTCCATAGCAGAGTAGAACCTATACAATGACTAGGAAGCGCAAAGGTTTTGTGTAAAAGACCAAACAGGAGGACAAAGCCCGAGGTTGGGTACCAATAGGTTAGCATTTACAGGCTCCATTTTGTTTGCTAACTCCAATAAAAATATCTGATACTCATGTCTGCAATCAACTTCCAAAACAACAAACCAAATCCACAAACATCATTAATCCCGGACAGGTGGACAACCAAGGTTACGTTGGAGCATGGGCTGGGTCCCATCATAGTGGTATCGGAGTGGTTTTTTTTAAGGTTAGTTAGAGAAATGGAGAGAGGATGGCGGGGTCATGGCAGAGGTGCTCGAAGGATAGTAGAGGAAGGAATGAGAGAGGAGATCAGGATTCTTGCTACCCGTTTGGAGGCAGTAGAGGTAGTGAGAAGAAGAGACCCAAAGATAGCTGATGACAGTGAAGACGAAGCTGAAGTAGCAACAGATGGACTAGAAGGCGAGACTTGAGAAGTGAAATCGTTGAGGTTTGTTTTAGTGGCAAGCAATAAACCCAAACCAAAACTCCCAACCTATGATGGTAGTCTATCCATAGAGGTTTTATTAGGTTGGATTAGTGAGATGGATAAGTATTTCGAGTGTGAGGAAGTGAGCGAAGACTGCAGAGTTAAGTTCGCTACAACGAAATTGAAGGGACACGTAGCCTTGTGGTGGGATAGTGTCCAAACGGAAAGAAAAAGGTTGAGCAAGTTGCTGATTAAGACCTGGTCAAGGATGGTGGCCAAGTTAAAGGGCAGATTTCTGCCGAAAGATTGTCAGATTGCACTGCACAGGCAGGTGCAAAATCTAAAACAGAAAGGAATGACGGTGAGGGTGTACATGGAGGAGTTCTATCGAGTGAACTTAAGGGTCGGATATACTGAGGATACCACAAAAAGGACAACCCAATACGTAAATGGTTTAAGACTAGAAATTTTATATGGAATTAGTATTTTGTTTCCAAATAACACTGAAGAAGCGTATCAGAGTGCAATGAAAGCTGAAGAGAAAATTACTAGAAGGTAGAATGCCTGGAGAGGACGAGGACCCAGAAGAGGAAAAGGCCAGTCATATGGCAGAGGGCAGACTGCTAGTAGTAATGAGGAAGGCAACAGTTCCAGAGCTCCTGGATGAGCCGACAGAGGTGATAATGCGAGAGGCGGTAGGTCATCCCAGCGAGGCAGGGGAAATGGCCAAGGTAGAGGGGCTGATTATTAGTGTTACAGGTGTCATAAATGGGGACACAGATCGTTTGAATGTCTAGAGTCAGATCAAGCTGGACAGAGGGGTGCAAATGTGGCACAACCAGAGGAAGCAGTGACACCTCCCCAAAAAGCAAAAAATGCTCCAGAGACAGGGGAAGCCCTCGTGCTGAACAAGGTGTTGTTAAAACAAGCTAAGGAGGTCATTGAACAAACACAGCGAAAGGCTTTGTTTAAAACAATTTGTAAGTCACATGGTAAGTGTTGTAAGTTAATTATTGACAATGGTAGTACAGATAATTTGGTGTCCACAGAGATGGTAGAAAAGTTCGAATTGAAGCACTTGAAACACCCCACTCCTTACAAAGTCTCATGGCTATAGAAAGGCCATCAATTGCTGGTGGATGAACAGTTTGAGGTGGAGTTTCAAATAGGCAGATATAAGGTTAAAGTCCTTTGTGACATGATGTCGATGGATGTATGTCACATACTGTTGGGCAAGCCTTAGCAATATGACAGAAAGGTGGTACATGATGGATTGACGAACTGTTATAAGTTTGTCAAGGATGGAATCAAGCATACGCTTGTGCCCATCAAAGAGGAAGGGACAACAAGGATAAGTGAACCAAGAGCATTGTTGGTTAGCGGAAAACAGTTTCTAAAACAAGTTGAGGATAGTGAGATGGGTTATGTAGCTGTAAAGAGAGCAAAAACAGTGCTATTGCATACAGAGGTATCGAATTTACCTCCATAAATCTAGCAAATGTTGCAGGAATTTACAGACATAGTTGTGGATGAGTTGCGAGATAAATTACCCCCTAAAAGAAGCATAAGTCATCATATTGACTTCATACATGGAGCTAGTTTTCCATATAAGGCAGCATACCGAATAAGCCCCAAGGACAATGAAGAGATTAGGAAGCAGGTGCAAGAACTGCTAGACAAAGGATTGATAAGGGAGAGCTTGAGCCCTTGTGTAGTCCCAACGGTTCTCGTTCACAGGAAAGGAGGAGAGTGACAAATCTGCACAGACTCGAGGGCTATTAACAAAATTACCATCTGGTACAAGTTTCCACTGCCACGGATGGATGACATGATGGATTGTTTAAGCGGGGTAGTATATTTTTCTAAGATAGACTTGAAGAGCACGTATCATCAGATCTGGATACGAGAGGGGGACAAATGGAAGACAACCTTTAAGACGAATGAGGGACTGTATGAATGGCTAGTCATGCCATTTGTACTGAGCAATGCACCCAGTACATTTATGGGGTTAATGAATGAGATGCTGAAGGAGTACATCGGAAAATTTGTGACAATTTACCTCGACGACATACTAATTTTTAGTAGGACAAGGAAGGAGCACCTTCAACACGTATGGAAAGTGCTGAAAAAACTACAGCGGAATAAACTGCTAATAAATATGAATAAATGTACTTTTTTGCAGAAAGAATTGATTTATTTGGGCTTTGTAATAGTAGAAAATGAACTGAAGATGGATCCAAAGAAGGTTGTGGCGATAGTGAATTGGCCATCTCCGAAAAATTTATTTGAGGTACATAGTTTTCATGGGCTAGCGAGTTTCTACCAGAAATTCATAAGGAATTTTAGAAAAATTTGTGCACCTATGTTGGACACCATTAAAAAGGGCAGTCAACCTTTTCGATGGACAGATGTAGTGGAGAGAAGTTTCCAGCTATTGAAGAGGAAGATCAGAGAGAGGTTGATCTTGAGATTGCCAGACTTCAAGAAGCTTTTTCAGGTTCGTTGTGATGCTAGCGATACAACTATTGGAGTTGTACTCAGCTAGGAGGATAAGCCTATGGCATTCTTCAACAAGAAGCTAAATGAAAGAAGACAAAAATATTCATCTTATGACAAGGAGTTCTATGTTGTTATATAGGCATTAAAAACACTGGAGGCATTATCTGTTGGGAAATGAATTTGTGTTGTTTTCAGATAATTTTGCACTATAGTATGTAATGCAACAGCACAAGCTGAACCATAAACATGCCAAATGGGTGGAGTATTTGTAGAATTTCAACTTCACGTTGAAACATATCAGCGGGTAGGCGAACAAGGTGGCAGATGCACTAAGTAGGAGAGCTTTACTTGTACAGGAGAGTACTGTGCAAGCGCTGGGTTTTGAGCACTTAAAAGATTTATACCAGACTGACACAGACTTCAAGGAGGCCTAAGAGGCATGTCTGAATCCCTTGGTGAGAGATAACATTCCATGGTTGGACTACAAACTACAAGAGAAACTGTTGTTTAAGGGAGGACAGCTATGCATACCTGACTGCTCGATGAGAGAGAATATTATTCGAGAGAAGCATAGTGGAGGTTTGGACAGACATTTCGGCAAGGAAAAGACACTCTAGTAGCTAAGTCATTTCTACTTTTGGCCAAATATGCAGAGAGATGTACAGCGATTTGTTACTAGATGTAAAGTGTGCTAGTTGGTGAAGGGTCACAGTCAAAACACGAGACTGTACACACCATTACCTATTCCAAGCTGACCGTGGGAGTTAGTTAGCTTAGACTTTGTCTTGGGTCTACCTAAGACACAGTGAGGTTATGACTCGGTGATGGTAGTAGTGGACAGATTCTCGAAAATGGCGCATTTTATCACTTGCAGAAAAACTAGTGATGCCACTCACGTGGCCCACTTGTTTTTCACAGAAATTGTCAGGTTACATGGATTGCCTAAGTCTATCGTTTCAGATAGGGATGTGATGTTTATAGGGCACTTTCGGTTTACCCAATGGTGGAAAGGATACACAGCTGAGTTACAACTTTGCTTATCACCCGCAAACTGACAGACAAATAGAGGTGGTAAATAGGAGTCTGGGAAACCTGCTACAAAGCTTAGTTCGAGAGAATTAATGGATGTGGGATCGAGTGCTTCCACACGCAGAGTTTGCTTATAATGACTTTCCTAATCGTCGCACAGGCTACAGTCCATTTCAGATCTTGTACGACACGCATCCTCGCAAAGTGCATGAGTTGCGAGATCTTGGACTGCAATAAAGGTGAAGCGTAGATGGAGAAGATTTCACTAATGTGATGAGGGATTTGCATGAGAAGGTAAAAATTAAATTACAAGACAACAGCCTAAAGTATCAACAGCAAGCAGACTTGAAGAGAAAGGAAGTACAGTTTAACGTAGGACATGAAGTCCTCACGCATTTTCACAAGGAATGCTTCCCTAGAGTTGCATACAATAAGCTAAAGCGTAAGAAGATAGGACCTTGCAAAATCCTCCAGAAATTTTCAGCGAATGTCTATGAGTTACAGTTACCACCAGGGTGAGGTATTTCACCCATCTTCAATGTAGCAGACATGTTCCCTTACACCGCTGACCCAGAAGAAGGAGACGAAGACAGAACTACATGGCCCACATGGAATACCCAAGATGGAGGAGAAGCTTGAAAGAGACAAATGCCTTACGTTCAACCTCCCGAGATCGAGAGCATTCTCGAAACTCAGGTGGCCAAACGAACTCAACGAAAGGAGTATCTGCAATACCTGGTCAAGTGGAAGAACCGTCCTATTGAGGACAGTTCATGGCTTGATGCCAGGAAGATTGAGCAAATAGTTTCTTCAATTGAGAAGCTCATGGATCGGAGCCACGATTTATTTTTGCCCCGCGAGCCTGATGCACGACCATCCAGCTAGGGCACCATGACCAGGTGTTTTCTCTGCTAGGTTGGAAAGTTGATTTAGCATTTGGTTTGTCTTTCATGTTTAGTTTATTAGGGCAAGAGGTAGGATTTCGTTTTTTTTATTAATTGCTATATTAGTCAAAAGTTAGTTGGTCGGTTAGGGTTGTTACATATCTGACCTTAATAAACATCAGATTAGTAATTTTTCTATCATCTTAAAAGGAAAAGACAAAAATGTCTAAATGTAAATCTTGTCATGTAAATAGAACTGAGTATTTAGTAGTTATGCAACTTTACTACTTACAACCGAAAGTAACTATAGTTTCATTAACTGTAAACGAAAATGTATAAATGTAACAATGGAAAACATGTAAAAGGTTCAACATTTCCAGATATGAGAAATAAAAGAGACAAAACACAAATTTTTCCTGTCGTCCATCTGTATCATTGCCTACGTGTTGTGCCATTATGTTTTATCCATTGACTAGTCGAACTCAGTGATAATAGAGAGAGTACACGCCTACTATTGTAGGTTTTGTTTTTTTCTTCCACTCTTAACAGAAAGAAACATTGTAACACGCATATAAATCCCACAACCAGAGCGAACGGGTAAGCAAATTAAATTCACGACCAGAAGAGTGACATACAATGAATTGATCGAAAGGAGAATACTGAATCAAAGCACTGAAGAAACGAATTATAACATAGGTAATTTTGGACAAACTTTCACACCTTTTCGTAAACAAACAGAGACAGATAATATATATTTACATTGTTGTTGTTCCATGCAAATTAAGTATTACATTGTCCAAAACAAATCAAGTACACAATGTCCGATAGAATGAAAAAACCCTATTCCAGGGTTAGATGTCAAGGAAACCCTCAACCTCAACCAAACAGCCAGAGCAGAACCATAACTAAACTAGAACTTAGAACCCGACTCAAGCCTAAGTCATGAGAACGACCCAACTTGTACACAACAACCAGATAGCGAGGAGAAAATACGACGGAATAAAAAAGAAACCCTAACTACAAGTTGACAAACTGTAGAAGACAGAGCCTACTAGCAGAGGGTTGTATAGCTTGGAGACCAGATTGTGATAAGTCTTCGCATCCCAGGTCAAACCCTCAACCTGTACAAAACAAACAAGCCACAATTAGCGTATATTGCATAGTGGTGCCTAAACCGAGACATAACAAAAGCAAAAGGAAAAGCGTAGCATACCTGGGCACAACTAGACCAAGAATCTCATGAAATAGAGGCATAGAAAACCAAAAGAAGCCTGAGATAAGAGGAGCAAGCATTGGTCAGCTACTAGACCCGAAGAGGGTGAATATAAAGCACGGAGGGACAAGTTACCTAATTTGTAGCTAATGAGAATCATTGTGCCGTCACCTGTGCACATCGAAACCAGAAATTGAAACTACTTTCGCACCATAGCAGAAGTAAAGAGTAACATTAACAACAATAAAGAACAACTGGTGGCTTGAGAAGCTACAGATCGGGTCCAAACAACAACAGAATAAATAAAAAAACTCACTGTGTAAAAGAATTCAAGCAAACTAACCTCCAGAGCCGAGACAAATTCATTCAAAAGAGAAACATTCGTTTCCAATAGCACAAGTGAGTTCAGAAGGCCGACATTCATTCACAGCCATGCCCAAAACCAGAGTTTGCCATAAGCATCAGAACAAGACCAAACACTTTAACAGGAACCCTCGCAGAGTTTCCATAGCAGAGAAAAACCCATACAATGACTGGGAAGCACAAAGGTTTTGTGTAAAAGACCAAATGGGAAGACAAAGCCTGAGGTTGGGTACTGGTAGGCTAGCATTTACGAGCTCCATTAATGTTTGCTAACTCCAATAAAGATATCTGATACTCATATTTGCAATCAACCGCCAAAACAACAAACCGAATCCACCAACATCATTAATCCCAGATAAGTGGACAACCAAGTTTACGTTGGAGTGTGGGTTGTGTCCCATCACTAGATGTACTTTTGGGTGCCACTCACATTGACCTACTCATGAAGGCCATAAAATTATTAATGTATAGTGTCTTCTTCAACATGTATACAATGATTTGTATTACATGTGTACATAGACTTCATAACTCTGACCCTAATTCAGTTTAGATGCCCCTTGCATCTCTTACTTATAATTATTGAGATATTTCTTTACTCAAAGAAATGTGTAGGTTCCAAACTATGCATAAGGATATTGCTACTGAATATGTAGATAATAACCTAGTAAGGTTACATTGCATTCAATAGTGTATATTTGAATAATTTTTTAACGGCAAAACCACATTCCAAACTCGATTGCATCATTACATGTAGATGCACCAACGATAAAAAAATATTAAGTTGAAAGAAATATTTTTTTAAATACAGTCTCACACACCAACCTGTATTAATGATATTTCATGGGAAACTTTATGAACATATATCTTTAAATAAAATCTTTAGAGTTTGTTCTAGGATGGAACCCACATAATTAACCATCAAATTTTGTTAATGTTGATAGTAATTCATGAACTTCTTTCCTCACGATTTATATAGTTTCCATTTATATACTTTTATTTTTTATTTTTCCTGATGTTGGCCATGATTTATGGAAGGAAAAAAACCTGAAACTTTTTTTGTTTACCGGTTACCTCCTAAGAGTTCAAAATTTCTTCCCTTCATTTTTCATCCCTCCTTAGGATCTCTATAGGCATAAAATTAATTTCATTAAGTTATATCCTTGACTAGACCGACATTAGTTTTGTTTTATCCCTTGTATTCATACAACCCATAATTTAATTTTAATATTAGCAAAGTAATTTCAGGACAGGAAGGAAGGAGAGATCTCTTAGCAAAAAGTTAAACATAGAATTCAAACTTTCCTTATATACCATTACTCCTTTCAACACCATATATTTTACAATTGTTACAAATTTGTTAATTCCTCCTTCTCTACTATAAGAATTTAAAACCATGCAAGTATCTTAGACCAATTTTAAATCATGGTATAAAGTCTTTGTGGCCCCACAAGAGCATTCAACAATAACTAAGTTTTTAAAAACTTCCATGACACATAGTAAGTAGAATTTTAATCTTCACATCATTCAATAAGTAGGCACAGTAAAAAGTAACCAACTCATGGTTGACCATTTCTACTTATTGAAAACAATCAACATACTAGTTGTTGTTATTTATTTGCATTACCCTTTACTCCACCACAATTCAACATTGAAAAATTATTTGTTCAAGTGTAGCCTTTTAGGGTTTCTCCTCCCCACAATGCTACTATAACTATTCAAAGACTTGAGAAACTCAATATAAGTGCACGGATTAAATCCCACCTTATTCATTTCTATAGATACTCACCTAAAAATTTAATTAATGGATTATAAGATAAATATAATTTAATAATTGAACTTTATTGTACCTATCAAGAGTCAAATACACCAATTATTTTAAATCTCTAAATATATTGAAAATCTCCAATTTTTTTTTAATTCTGCAAGCTTGATTACGAATATCTAGCATCAGTTTTTAACCCATGTTACTTTTTGAGAATTTTGATCCATCCAAGCATGTAAGGCTATGAATGTAGCTCATTGTAACCACGCAAATGAGCCCTACATGCAAGCCATACATATATGTATGGAAAAGAATGTAATCATATCATGAGTATCCCCTTTAATCATAATGTAAATTTGCAACTCCAAAGATAAATTATTCATTTTATTTTTTTATGCATAAAAAAAATAACTCATATAAACTGTACACATTCTTCTCTGTAGTTTGTTTTCGCACACAATGCCCACATGTCAGTTCATCGGATAATGTGAGCTTAAAACAATTACGCATAATAATGTGAAACAATATCCCTATCATCAAGGAAATTGCAATTAAGAAAATTGTGGCATATATGTCAACAATTTAATACATGTTTTGATGTTTTTCCCACATTAACAAAATAAAACATGTGCAACACAGTCCTCATCCATTAAATCTACCATTAGGTATTTTCCATTAGTGTGATATATATATATATAAAGCTGGACTAAAATTTGATCTATCATGTGGAATGTGTCGTATGTTCATTTTTAAACAGTGATAAATAATGAAAATTCGCACCATCACCAATTTATTATAGGTTTAATTTTGAGATCGGTGGTACATATTCAAATTTGTATAGATAGACATACAGATTGTTCATTAATTGGAATAATTACTCACATTTATATTATCAATTTTACTTCTTTGACTCCTTTTAAATTTGGAATCATATAATGAAATACTCAGTGGGTTAGTACATTTTACTATGGATTGTTTTTGGGAAAGTAAAGTGCGAGCTATGGGATGGATATATTGATGGCAGTACAAATGTAGCATCCCTCCATAACAAGGTTCTACATCAAGAATATGTGGGCCCTGCACAATTTTTCTACATGGATCAGTGAGATGGAGCCTGATGTTAATTATTGCTCCTTCAAACCTATAACTAGTTAGGAATGCTAGTGAGAAAGGAGAGTGTCAATTGGACACTGATGGAACGGTTGGCGTGATGGAAGTGCCGGCTACAAGCACGATGATCATGATCAACATGTCGGTAAATTTGAAACTCAGATTCACTTCCCCAATAGTACACAATAACCGTTTGTTGAGTGAAATAAGGTCATTTTTTACACTCCATGTATTATTACTTCGTAGTTCATATTTTCCTTGTAATTATTAAATTTACTTCTTCGTTAAATGAATATGATTAAAATAGGTCCTCTATAGAAAATATCTTAAAAATTTAAATAAACTTGAGACCAATCCATATGACACCGACAAGTCCAATTTGTAGTTCTTTTATACACCTTGTATATATCCGTCAAATGTAATTTAATCAACTACTTAATAATCAATATGCGGAACAATCTGGAAACAATATGATATTGGGAATTTAGAGAAATGAAATTTTAAAAAGGGTTATAAATTTCGGAGCTAAGCCATTCAGTCAACAATAGGAAGCACTCAAATCGTTGGTCACACCATCCACATTCCCCTCATGGTGGATACGCTCACATCAATTACCTCATTGCCAAGCATTCTTCCAATTGCAGGCTGACAGAATGCTCTGACATGCAGCTGCTATATCCTTAATTAACACACATTATATTGATTTTATTCTCGTTGGGACCATATCCATCTCTTTGTCTCATTGGAATGGACTCCTTATTGTAGAAGATTCAAACGAGTTGTTTAACGGAAGAAATTTTCTATGCAGTTTCCTTACCAAAAAATGTAAAACCCATAAAACCCAAGGTCGTTAAACTCCGACCCCATAACGTAATAGCTACAAGTTGTATTTAAAATGATCTTGATAATCTCAATTATGTGATGCCTCCATCTACAATGCAATGATATGATAGAGTTATCAAAAAGCAAGATAACCATTATCCAACATGTATGCTTCTTATGGAAACATCTCCAACTTAGTGGATAAGGTGAGCAAACAGAGTGATGTTGAAAAAAAAAGGAAACATCAGACTTGCTAGTTTAATTTCACTACCTATGTGCTCTAGATATACAGAGGAAAGGAAAAATATAGCTACAAGTACGCTATAAATGGGATAATCATTATCCAAGTCGTTGCTTTCAAGGCAACTTAATCCGAAAATGCTCACGAATGTTTCAAGATGAGTGGATAAGGTACATAGGAAAAACATCTTTGTCAATCAAAAGGGAACAATTGTCCTTAAGGTTATTTTCTCTGACCATCCAATTGGAGAGGTTTGATTGTGCTTTAAATCACACGCTTTGAAGAGCTTCCCTATCCATAGATCTCACTCACATGGTTTCGAAAAACTCTGGAACCATTAAGTCCATTCAAACAAAAGGCGAAAAGAACAACTGGTTGGTAATACCATTTTTTCTCTCTGGCACATCATAGCCTCCCGTCATTTGAGTTGGTGTTACTTGACACTACTCTGAGTCAATCTATCATAAGTGCTATAGATGTTCAAGACCCTTTTATACCTCCAAAAATCAAATATATCATTTATAATAACACTTTTATGTGATATATCATAACCTCTATTATGTTCTATATTGCCAGTATTTTTTACGTGCTATACTGCTATTGTTACTGTTGGCCATCCTTGTAGCAACACCTGATAAAAATCAATAAATCCATTCCCAATTAATTTTCAGTTTTCCTAGAATATAGGCAACCAAAATTTAATTTTTGTCGATGCCAATTTTTGAAATAGAAGGACCAAACCAAACTCCACTCGACGATTGAGAATTCAATCCTTTAGAATCTAAAAAGATGCAAGATCTTGTCAGAGTTTAGCAATATTAAAATCCATAATGACAGGTTTGGCCCTGGCGATCACCTTATGAGGAGTGGCCTTAAAATTAGAGGATCACCTATGTTTTCTCCGCATATTTATGGGCGAGACAAAAGGTATTTATGTGCCGAGATTTAACGTTGGTTAGCCTGACTCATTCCCAACATGAGGAGCACCTGTTAGGGTTATGGTTTTTGGGAGGAGGCCACAGATAAGAAGAAGATCAAACACAACCCATAGCTAGATTTGCAAGGCTAAGGCTAACAAAAATGTGCATGACTTTGTCGGATGAAAGTATCTCGCTTGGAAAGGGGAAAATCCTCCTCCATTGAAGAACCCTCGGTAATGACTACTCAATGGCAGTTGTTGCTAAGGAGGCTTATGCCTCCTTAATCATTCTTTTTCATGTATACCATAAGACATTAACTAAGATTTGGGTAAACGCATTCTCAAAATTTACTATTTATTCGAGGTGAATACCATTACACAAATGATATGATCTTGTGTACATTATTCAAATCAGTCATAGGACTTCATTAGAACGACCAACAACTTTAGCAACTATCCAAATAAAAGTTTCATCAAAATACATCTAAATATTACTTGAGAACCTCCATATAGGCATGTAAACTTAGACACTGGTTCTACCCTTCCTTCTTCAATATTATAACGACCTGAATCAGAGTTTCAAACTACTTTTGTATTTATGTGATCTATTTAAGCAAATGAGAAACACAATTAGTTGCATGGTTGTCGATTAATATAGAAGACTTAATTCTTCATTCAACTATCAGCTTAGCTATTGCAAAATTCATTATTTTACACAACCCTCATTCAAAATTATCTTTGATTTGAAATAATTAATATAATATTAAACATTATATTATATTATATATGTTATTGCTTCAACATCACCCTCCAATAAATCATTTGAATATTTGATTTCAACCTTTATGAATTATGGAATATTTGTCTTATAGAAATTTATAAATGAAACCTTCATTAAAAAATATTAATTATGTAAGACCTAATTTGGGGCTTGCAACACATTCATATCTTACAGAGGTGGATTGGCCCATACGCTACAAATATTTGAAGATAGAGCTTCAATACAATTTGTCACACATCACTTTTGGCACAATACTACCAACTACCTATATGCTCCACTCGGTCCATGATGTGGAATTTTAGGTTCAATTAATGGACATAGTTACTAGATTCCCAAATAAGCCTTTCAAAATTTCATATGCATACATTACAACTCTAAGAAAATAATCAATCACACGCATTCAACATGATAACATTATGCATTCGAGTTTCATCCCTTTGATGACTCTATACAAACATTTATGGAAGCATTGTCATAAATATATTGTAGCTATCATTGCCATATATCATGATCATAGTCAAAACTATTAGTGACATATATCTTGTGCAATACAAATCATAGTGAATAAATAGCTAAAACGAGCCTCAATTTATGCAATTCACCCCATGATGCATAATTCATAGCATTGATAACATGAACCATGAGCTATACAATGTCAAACCCTAAAAACAAAATTATTCATCATACATAGTTGTCCCATGGACAAGTATTCATCATCTTAGAAACAAAGATAACACATAAGTTTAATGTTGTGACAACATAAAGAGTAAGGAGCCAGATATAGAATATCCCCAACAATTCAAGCAAACTACATTAGCTAAATAAAGTCATTTGGAAAACCAAGCACTATCACCCAACCTAGAACTCACATCATCCAATTCACCCATGAGCCGAGAGTTCTTGCCATGGATCAACTTCCCTTGTTGACCTCTTCAATGGGTGTTTAATACCCTCTTTCATGATATGGTTTCCATTTGTGGCATCCTTCTTTGATCGACCTTTTTCATCCATTTCCTAAGTTTTTCTGCGAAAATATCGCCTTTCTCTCCCACGAGGCATTTCCTCATAAAAGATTTCCTTTTTCTCCCGCAATGCTTTTATGTTTTTCTCAAAATTTGCATCTTTCTCTAACTAAGTTACTTAATGGATATGTATATCCAATTCCATTAAGCTTATCTAGACTTGGATTTGTAAGCCTTATCATGAAATAATTATTCATCCCCATTCACCAATGGGATTTCATTTGGAAAGAACCTCATCTTTTGGTATCTCATTTTCCAAGTGTTTTACATTATCCTTATTTATTTAACAATAGGATATTTACTTTCATTGTTACACCTTAGACCTAGCTTTTCTTATCTTATGTTAACAAAGTGTTACATACAACATAGGGGTGTTACACATATATACCATAATTGAAACCTTACAAAAAGGTAATGCACAATAATTCCCTCTCTCGTGAGTTTCCATAAGTTAGAACCATTACCGTAATATAATTTTATACTAAGAACAATGAGTAGTATGGAATGAGCTTCGTCTTGGTCCTCCTCAAATCTTAGGGGAGACAAAATCCTTGATCTACTATTTTACTCACTGTATGGGAAAACTTGAATGGCAGCTACCAGTTGACTTAGAAATAATCTAAGGAGGAGAAGAACGAGAGTGGTGCTCCCATGACAAAGATACATACATATTCTTCAATCTCATAAGACACCTTTACACTCACCAAGGTAATTGGTCTCTATACACAACGAAAAAAAAAAACAAACGTGCACCTAAACAAATCCATCGATTAGATCACAATGGTTACTCATTCAAAACCATGATGATTCTCTTAAGTTTAAGTAAAGGAAAAACTCCACCTTTTAATATTCATTTTATTTCATAAAGAACATTTCCACACTAAATTGCATAATATTTGAGTGCTTGAAGAATCACTTTTGATATCGATTTAATAGTTAAAATAGATAAACACCATATTTTTAGAGTTCTTGCTAATTTCTCCTCCTATTAATCTATAGTGTGTCTCCAAAAGCAACATGAGCCATGGGTGTGTTATCTACCATCCAGAATAAAGCAACAATTTGGTATGTATGAGTTAGAAAACATGCAAGCAATATTTTTAAAAAATAATTTAGGGATTATCTATTAAACACTATCTATATTTAAAGTTATTTTATTATATTTCTCCATATTCAATTTTTTTTTTTAGGTTTTAGTTCCTGATTTCTTTACCTAAGAAATTAATTTATATCTCAGAACGGTGTGGTCCTCTAATAGAGAAATTAATGTGAGGGAGCACAACACAGACCATTCATCGGATATGGAAAACTAACTTTATCGAGAGAAAACATTTGAGCTCTTGAATTCATTGTGTCTTGCCATCAAACCATAAATTTCTTGTATGGGTTCAATAACAATAAAACCATTTAGATGATATTTAATTTCAGGATTTAGATAATAAATACCATCAGACCTTGAATTCCCAACCAAACAAAATGAAGAGTATTATGCATATTTTGGACACCCCCTCATACTTCATGACATTTAAGAAAAGTGAAATGTTTTTGGATTCTGAAGCTTTTGTTACTAGAGCTGTCCACAGAAGGATACGTGAAAAACATATCAAGGGAAATCCAATTGTTTATTCTAGTATGTCGCTTTCATCACGTGACATCCAATAGATGTATTTGAGTGATACAATAGTAGAGCCTAGGAACTGCAATAACAAAGAGGTGATTGAACGGTATACACGTGACTTAACCAAGAAGTGTACCAATCATTGGACCTATCTCCAAGGGAATTTAAGTAGGGTAGAAACCCCTAAACAATGGGCCTTGCTTCACCTTTCTCAATGGATTTCTGACGTCGCTCCATCTCTACCCAGGGATTCCTATAAGGGCGTGAGATCATAAAATAAAAGCGTGTAGAAAGCGTCCATGAAGTGCTTATATATACACGTATACTCTTGTTGGCAATTATGGGCTTCATTATGAGATTTACCATGTAAAACAAAGCTAAAACGTCCATGGATGCTAGGAGAAATGTCGGTATAATTGGGTTGGTATTCCTACCCTTACCCTTAGCTTCAATTTAAATCCCTGTGTTCCACCAACTTATGTCTATGTCCACGTTGCCACTTACTTTGAGGTTGGCTCTAAGCACTTCTCTTTCATAGTTTCATAGTTTTAGAGGTGGCCAAAAGGTCGTTATTATAAGACGAGAGATGAGCTCTAGTCTAGCTTATATCTAGAGGTGACATTAAGGTAGGAATTAAAGAGAAAGAAGGGGATGGTTCACAAGAGGGCATGGGGAATTAGATTATTGACCAACCCTTGTCAATAATGAATGGAGAGAGGTGCTTGGTTATTGCAGAAGAGAGAGGTGGTAAGATCATGGGCCCACATAGTTAAACACGTTGTAAAATCATAGGCCCAAAGGGTTAGACAAGTGGTAATTTATATTTAATTCAATTATTAATCAATGATTAAGACCTTTTTTTCTTTGTATATAACGTCTTTGCATATATTACAAGTGTCTCGTAACATCATGGGCCCATAGAGTCAAACAAGTTGTAAAATCATAGGCCCACACGGTTAGACAAGTGGTAATTTATATTTAATTCAGTTATTAATCAATGATTATGACTTTTTGGATATAACGTCTTTGCATACATTACAAGTTTCTTTTGCATAAGGCTCTAAGAGGATGTTGACGTTTTTTCATGATGAAATTATGTACCCCTCGTATATGTATGTATGGTTACTTACATTTTATTTTGATTTGTGCAAAACCGTATGACAATAAACCTTGCTGCTAGTTAACCCAACTGGTTATCACAGTGAAAGTCCCTATTCCTCACTAATGTATTTATAGCAACTTGTGCACAAAGTAAAACATCGATGGTAATCTCCCATGGTAGTAGTTTTGCCCTCTCAAGGTGTATTCAACCACCTCAAAGGTCGAATTAAGTTTAAAATTATTTCCCATTTAATGAAGATCAAGGAATCAATATAAGGAGTAAAATTATACAAATCATTACCACGGTACCACGGTACCACAGATCTATACAAGAGTAAAATTTTACAAAGTACAATAGATCTATTTTAACCACCAATCTAATATGAGCATAGAGATATCAAATTTCTTCGCTGTAAGTTTATTTTGGAGTTCATAAAGTAGTGTGTAATTTTTTTATTGTTTAAATTGTATTTTTCAATGTCATAGAAATTACATAACATGTGCATTGAGTTATTTTATAAGTGCAAGTTAGACTGATTTTTTTGTTATTAATACATTAAGTGAATATTATTTCATATTAAAATATTTCATTCATAATTCATATTGGATATTTTATTCTATACACATTAAAATATTTTCATTTTCTTCTCTATATATATATGATACCACCTTTCAAAATATTTTTGAAAAGCATACGGTTTAAACATATTACTCACATATATTTTTTTTATACCTATAATTATTTACATGAAATAATATAAGGTTTATTGACTACTAATTAAATATGCATATTTTTTTATTAGATTTTTTTTATTTTTATTTTTACACTACACACATACTTACATATGACCTTCATGTTTGAATATCAAATGAGTCTCTCCACTCAACGAGACCAAGTCAACAATGTATAAACATATATGATTGTTTTTCCATAACACTAATTGTCATTATTTTTTAATCATTCAAGAAAAAATACTTATAGGAGAAAGATCTGTAAAGGTTTGGTTGATTCTATTGCGAGTGAGTGATATTGTTGTGCATTGTGAGAAAACTATGTGCGGATATATTTTTTTGAGTGACTATAGAAACTTCATGAAGAATATCACCTAATTATATCAAGGATTGGAGTGCATAGTTGAATCATATTTTTTTGGTAGGGTATAAAGATTCAGAGTGAAGAAAGTTGAGGAAGAGTTGTCTCTAGCAAATAGCTTGTCTTTAACCATTTTCAAGTGGTAGCACAAGTCATTTTTGTAGATTTTATATTTATTTGTTGTATGTTGTCCTTCTATCACAATAAAGATTAAAAAATGTATTGTTGTGGGATATACCTTCAGAAGAATAATTGTAGAGATTGTGGCTTCAAGTAAGTAGGGGCTTGATTAATTGTTGTTCGGAGTGGTGGCTCCTTGTTTGTGGTGGCCAACATGATAACTAGTCAAGGCTAGCTCATATATGTAAAAGAGAAAATTTGTTGATAATAAAAGAGAGTAAGAAAAGTAAATACGGTGGTTTTCTTCTCCCTCAGAATTTCCACCTAAAATTTAGGTGTTCATTTATTATGCTAATTGTGCTTTTACTCTTCAATGTTTTGTTATTTGTTTTAAATTTGGGAAAGCTATAATTTTGTAAAAATTTATACAATACTCACTCAACCTCCCTCAATATTCTTTGATCCTAACATTTTTAATGTCTATGAAAATTCTTTTAATGTTTTCTAAAACATGGAGATATAGATTCAACTCTACAATGCAATGCTCAATTGAAAATAGCAGTTAGAACAACTCGAAGTCTCGATAGCAGTTAGAATAACTCGAGGTCTGCATTACTTGCACCACCATTGCTATCGTCACATTATACATTGTGATGTAAAGTCCAACAATATATTGTTGGGTGGCTATTTGGAGGCACATATATCATACTTTAGTCTTGCAAAACTTTTCAAAGACTTTTTGGCACATGTGTCAACCATTGTAGCTTGCACCTTTGGCTACTTAGCACCCTGTACTAATTTTGTACTATGCCTTTTCATAGGATTTAGAGATTTTGTCTCACCACAGGTAGTGATAAAGCATGTTTGAATGAAATTCCATTGACAAAGTATCTGCAAAGTGGGCTAGAAACAAAGAAATTTAATGTGCACACTTTTGGAGTTGTTATGCTAAAGTTTCTTAGTGGCAAATTGCCAATAGACCAATTATTTGTAATCAAAGGTTTAAATGTCGTTCGATGAGTAAGATATACTTTCCTTGACCCATAATAACAATAATGTAATTTTAAATTTATCATTCTATAATAATAATAATAGTAATTTAATTTTAAATAATTAGTTATGAAAATTTCATTACTTTCCCAAACAAAAAAAACTTTATTTCTAATAGATTACATAGACAATACAATACACTCTTATTAATGTCTCTATTTCAAATAAGGTGGACACATTATTGAAGGACAACAGTCAAAAATAAATTGTTGATACAGATTGTGATTGCACTTGAATGATAGCATGAAGATTGTTTAGAAAGTCATTGTGAAGTGAATAGCTTCTCTAGAAGCATTTACTATATCTACATTCCCTAGTTACATTCATGTATCTAATTCGGAGTGATGGAATGAATCAAATCATAAGCTTTCCATACCCATTTTGAAAACTAACTTTTCTTTACCAAACTATTGGCCAAAAACTCTTTAGGTCTTCATTTGTTTTGTTTTGGTCAGCTTATATATATTAGCTATTTTGGTAACTAATTTCTTTTCTTGGGGCCTATTGGCCATAAATGCATTACCCATTCCATTTTCATGTTTTGTTCTACTTGTACATATTTGGATGTTTGTGGCTCAGTACTTTTTAGACTAATAGTGATGAAAAGTGTTCAAGGTTATTTGTTGTTGTAATGGAAAGTCTATTCATCACTTTAGATGAATGTAGTAGGTATATTTGTATGAGTAGGTATTTGTCATGATCAAATATATGAGTTTTACTTTCAATTGATTTAAAAAAATTTAAATAGCAATATCTTTCTTTTCAATTTAGTGTTTATAGGCAACTTAGATTTGACCAATAGACAAGCGACTCTTGGCAAAATTTTGAATTGAACGTAGAATTTATTTGAAATCCAAATAAAGTATATTGTATGGAATCCGTAAATGTAACTTTGGATGAATTCCTAATTTATCCTGTGATGATAGCTGACTATAGATATAGTATTTATACATATGGAAGTTTTCCTGTCTGGTTTATAAAAAGCCGTAAACATTTTTCCCCGTGTTTCAGTATGCAGTTCAGGATTACATGCAAATGCAAATGGGTATGGTTTACTGATTTCACTTCTGTTAAATCTTATTCAACTGCTTCAATTATAAACATGCATTCTGAAGGGACCATACTTGTTTCATTATGACTAAGCCTTTTGAATGAGTCATAGCTATTATAACATATGTATTTCCAACTAAGATGCCAGATTTCTAACTTGAACTTGAGTAAGTTTGAAACAATGGTATTTATAGGATATTATACTTTGTAGAAATACGGTTGGAATCTTACAATAACAGCATCACAATTACGATGCAACTTCTGATTCCAACTTCCCTCTCTCCCTCACAATTTACTGAGTAACTTCTGATTTCAAAGTGCTTTGATGAATTTATATTTTCTTCAGTGTATTTGTGTAAAATACCTGCATTAGCAGGGACTTGCTGCTTAGGAGCTTGCCTTGTTTTCTAGTTTCCTTTTGTTATTCTTGGTAGTATGCCAATTAAATGCATCCCAAAATCTTCCCTCGTTCTTAGTTTTCTTTTGGTATTCTTGGTAGTATGCCAATTAAATACATATCAAAATGTTTACAAAATCACTGAAGGTACAATTCTCATGGCGTACATATACTTTTAGGTATATGGGATATAATTCACTTTTCTTTTGTAGTTTAAATCATTTATAGGCATCCCTCATTCGCAGGTATTTTCCTTTAAACCTTTTCAAGTGACTCGTTTCTATATTCGTAGATTCCTTGTTTGTATAGTTTGCCTTGGGCCATTTAACATTAACCTTAAATCATGCACTAACTCTCAAACTATTAGCGATAGCTGTAAATGTGTTAGAAAACCTGCATAGATGAATCTAGCTAGTAAAGGTTGAACACACAGCTTTGCAGAGCAAGAACATTAAAAGAAAATTGAAAGAAGAAAAGAATGATTCATTAGAATATATGTTACAATGCACATTATATAGCATTACTGGGTGAAGATCCCAAGGTAATGAACTATAGTGGGTGAAGATCCCAAGGTAATGAACTATAGTGGTGATCAATGAGAAGACTCAACACCTACATCAAGTTCCGGAGATAACTAGTCAGTTGCGGTGTTAAAGAAGGAGCAAATCAAGGAGTAAATCATGCAAAAGGAATCTTGCATGCAATCCCATGCTCTAACTAAGAGTCCGCATGTAGATGTGTAGTAGTTGCATGTAGTTGCATGCTTTAACTAAGAGTC